>VZTT01064061.1:64732-78973 GCA_013400855.1 Buphagus erythrorhynchus | reverse complement strand
TTTGATTTAAGAGCTATGAAACTTACTTCAGATTATCTTAGTAATATTTATTTCCTTTTTATTAACTGCCATTAGGGCTACAACACTGCAAAAAACATCATGAGAAAGGAAATAGATGGAAAAAATGAAAACATCATTATTTACAATGCAGCACATACAAAGCTTGTACAAAGCACTCTAATGATCTGTGAGCTTGGTGCCTAGCCAATTTTAACTTTATTTCTGAGAATTGGATTGGTTTCATTCAAAACCAAAACTTGGATATAAATTCTCACTCAGTTCAAGAATGCTTGGATCTATGCTTAGTCTGGGACTATAATATCCGTGAAGGGTATGTTAATTTAGGGGAATTAAAAGGAAAAGAAAAATCTAGGATACCCTAGGTAAAAAATTGCATAACATGGGAAGAAAGGAGGGGAGTGGAATGCATGTTTGCTTAAGTAATGTTTAGACCGCTAACTTCATTTTGCAATAGGACTAATAGAACTTGCAGTGATGAAGATACAATTCAAACAAGTAAGTGATAGATTCATAGGTTCTCTTTATCCTTACTGCAGCCAAACAGTTATCCAAAGAGGATATCAAGTGGCTGCTGGAAGCCTGGAAGGTGTTTTCTAGGGCTGTTTATATTGGACTGCACAGTGATGAAAACTATATTTGTGTTACGGCTGTAGGGGAAGCTATCCTGCTAAAGTCAAAATTAGAAATCTTGCATACTTTGGAAAAGAAAAAGAAGAAAAGCGTTAAGACAGAGTCCTCTGCCCTGACAATTCTGCTGCTATGTGAATTAACACATCAAGTAACCTCTTACAAAATGAAAATAGTTTTGGTGAGAGGAAAAATGTTTTACAGGCTTTAAGAGTGAACAACTCATCCCTTTGCTCACACTATTTTGAAGCAAGTAGTAAATTTCTGAAAATCCAAACCTTTTTACCCATTATGTGTAGAATTAAGGGGTCATAGAATGATGACTGTTGTTCTCCTGGACAGGACAAGAAACTCCCCTCAGCAATATTGCTTGTTCCTTGCTAGCTCTGATCTTACTCAAGAAGTGAACACGTATTTCCTCATGGCTTCATTGCTTGTTTCTTTGGTTTCTTACCTTATGGGAGTAATGAAATATCTATGACCCAGAAAGGAAAGAGAACATCCACTGCTAGCTGTTGCAGAGCACCTTAGGGATCAGTGGGGCTGTGAGTACTAATGGAGTCTGATTTCCTACAGGTGAGCTCACAGTCCTCTCAGCATTTCTTCTGGGTGAGGTTCCTGATACCTAGTAAGGAAATGAAAAAAAAAGAAATTGTAGTAGTTATCCAAGTAGAAACTTTTGAGTCACTCTTTTTTATGAAGCTTACAATAATTATTGTAGATATTTTCATCTGTGGTAAATTTGACTGGAGTATTTCAAAGATTTGGAGGGCAAACAGGGCCACAATTGGCTGAAGACAGTGTAATCACCTGTGGCTTAGTCTCTCAGGGAATTAAACAAGACACACTTTCAGGAGGTGAGGAAATAAATTATCCCTGTTGAGTTGAACAGTCATGGTAGGCTTGAGCTGATGGAATCACAGAAAGCACAGGATGATACTTTGTGACTTGTCATGTTGGCAATATCTTGGTTTCATCCACCTACATTTATCTGATTTCCATAACTTCAGAAAGACTCCTGAAGATGAGCAAAAAAAATAAGAGCTCTCCCTCCCCCAAACATTTTGAAACATAAAAATATTTTCACAAAATAAGTCAAAACCTAAAATTATCTGGTATCAGTAGATAACATAAGGAGTTGAAAACTATTTGGCCTTATAAAATAAAAGCATATGTACCATCTACCCAGTACATTAAACATCTGATCATGGCTGATATTCTGTAATACTTTTCCAAACCAGAATTTTTTTCCCACTGATTCAGTTTTGATGTAATTGATATTTTATGCTTTTTTTTTCTCTACTGAATAGGTTGGATGGAAATATATCTCATCTTGCTGTTGGAAGTACTCTTTTCCTTAGTAGCTAAGTATTTCCAGAGGAGCAGAGCTTGGTGTGTGCGTGCATGTAATCTAAGAGAAGCAAATGATGATCCATAGTTCAACAGCATAGTTCAAAATAAAGTGAATTGATATAGATTATAATTACAATATTTTCAGGCTAGATATCTTTTCCAAGAAAATTTCAAACTACTCTGAATTCCAGTAATCCTCATTTGGCTGAAAGAATAAATAACATTTTTCACAGATTATCACACGTGTATGTATGACACAGACAAAAGATGTTTGTCTGAAAATAACTTTGTTTGCAAGACAATTTGCTACCTGTTTCTAAAGTTTTATGTTTTACATTCTCAGATCTCTCAGCCAAATGGACTGCTATGATATTTTCTGGCAGGGTGGTGCAGCTAAGCCCAAAGAAAACCTGGTAATGACTTTAAGGATATGGCTGTGCTCATGTGTAAGTGATCAGATGCTCAAGACAGCTCTACAGAAAGTAAGCATGATGAGGAGATGAAGATGTAAATGTGTTATGGAAGAAAACCAGGGTCTGAATATATTTTTCTCTAAAATTTTCAATGAAAGTATTCACAATGAACAACTGTACTGGAACTAAGCTAATGCTATCAATACAATTCAAAGTACAACAAAGAAAACAGGACCCTTAAGAAGAAAGGAAACATACTTAGGTAATACACAAACCAGTTTGAATTTTCCTTGATGCTTACTATTTTTCTGCCTAAAATGTTTGAAGTTTTTAAACTTTTCCAATTCCCTTTTGGCAAACACCTCATCATGTTCTGTGTGGCTGGCTCCAACCAAAGTTTGCTACTTTGATGTCCATGAAAAGACTGTTCTCATGGTAAATCTTCCCAAGCCAAAAATCACATATTACTGAAAATCTTGCAAGAAACCCAAATCTTTCAAGATTTCTAACCTAATTAGACTTGGATAAAGTCAACAGACCAACTTCTAATGATCTTGACTCCCACTGTTTCTCAGCATCCTACAGCTACCCCAACCCTACAGTTGGAATTTACTTTCTTCACTGTTTTTGCAAAGCAGAGAATTTATTTGGGCTTTTTAACACCCAGCTACAACCACAGTTGCAGAGATTTTTGTGTTCTCTACCATGTAATTATCCAAAATTCATGGCTATGAGCTGAGGTTGTGTGCTTAGATGCATGGGCTGTCATGGTTATGCCAAATTAAAGATTGCTTTATCCTTTGATTACATTACCTTTTTTAAAAAAATTGAGTTCATTCTCAATTTGCAGTATTTTAATGCTAAGGAGAAATGCTCCAGATTGCAAGAAATTATTCAATTTTTGGTTTGTTTTTTTTAAACTAATCATCTGTGTCTCCATAGAGGAATCGATTTTTAGCTAGTTGGCTATCTTTTAGATGGCTGCTAGAGGTAGATAAATTTGTAGGACACAAATCAGTAGACCAAACACTGGTTCTTGTTCTGCACACTCTCATCCTACTAGAAAAGCCCATCCATGCCTCCTTAGGGCTACTCTGAAAATGTATTGGAATATTTTTTCTTGTAGCAGAAGTTCTTGGAAAAAACTGCAAAATATCAACCTGAAGCTGCTCTTCTCCCTTAGCTGTTTCAGAGTTTGGTGAAAAAGTTCCCTTGGCCCCATGATTAGTAGATACAGCTGAAATAATCATCTGCAGGATAACCATTCAAGTTGACACAAACTTTTTAAACATGCATTGACTGTCAGATTTTTATTGCCCACTTGATGTAAAGTGCAGTCATAACACCCAAATATGAAATATTTCACTGGCAGTAAAAGCATGCCTTTGACCTTTTGTAAAATATCAGACAACACACCTGGCTTTTGAAACTCTGAAAGTAGCAGAAACCTTTGAATTATTAATGTATTTCCCTTACCCTTGCCTGAAAACTCAATAGGAACTATTTATTTATTTATCTATTTGTTTGTTTATTTATTTATTTATTTATTTATTAGGAGCAATGTTATGAAGCCATACTAGAGAATAATGGTGAGTTACAAGAGACAGGAAAAAATGGAAAAATACATCCAAACTGCACACACCAACACCTCAGCTATTTTCTTGGTCCAGTGACAGTAGGAAGTGTCAAGTATGGGTTGAACAGTGACAGCTTAATCCAGCATGATTTTGTTTAGCCAGCATGGCATATACAACCTTTGGATGTTATTGTTGCACGTGCATAAATTAACTGGGAAAATCCCATGGTCAGGATAAATAACTAAAAATGAAAGACTTACCAAAAAATCTTCAAATTAGGAGTTTGTTTATGAAAGAACACAACACAGTGCTTTTAAGAGTTAGGTAATTTTCTGTTTAGCAAAAAAGGCCTTAGCACTGTCAGGCTAATTTTTACATCTTACTGTTATTTTACATTGCTGAGGGGCTGTTCTACACCAACCCAGAACTGTTTAGTCTCAAAAAACAATCCAAGACTGTCAGGAAGCAGTGGAAGTGGGGCTGTTCCATGAGAGGAGAGAAGCTGGGGGTTCTGCTAGGTGCCTTTCTCACAGGGTCTGAACACATCAGGCTGGTGTCAGGGGCAGCCACAGGCAAAGCAACTGATGACCCAGCTCAGGGTCCATCCAGGAGGTGCATTCTGGAGCAAAAAGGGACAAAGTCAGGAGTGGACATGAGGCTGCAGCATAGGTCTTCCATCCATGAAGCAGGGCTGGAGACCAAGACTCCTCTGGCATAGCCTAAATGAGGTCTGTGTGCCTCTGGAAGAGTTAAGGTGAGGTCCTGAGCCATGGACAGTGTGTCTGTAACCACAGGACAGGCTAGGCAGGGACATTCAGGACTTTTAGTGCCTTTGAGGCCATAGCACTGGCCTGATTGTACCTAAGGATATTTTTTATAAGTCTGCGACTTTGAGACCTAGTAAAACATTTTCATCCCTTTCATTAACGGATTTGGAACCTGTTTCTGTACATTAATCTTCATTAATGAATATATACTAGAAGGCTGGCTTTCCTGGTGTGATCTTAAAGCTGTTCAGTTCTGGGCTGCAGGTCTCCAAACACTTTCCAACATTTCCCCCTGCAAATTTCAGGTTAACAACCACTACAGGGTCATTGGCTACTTCTTGCTCAACCCAATTACCCAAAGGAACTGGTGGACAAACACTAGGATTTATTCAGCACAAAATGCTACTGAAAAATATGTTGCTTTCTTCCCCTTGCCCAGAGCTACAGTAGGTACTCAAAACATTCAATTTATGACCTACTTGAACTCTCCAGTTTCCATGTACTGGAATGAGGTCGAATTCTGTCTCAAGCCCGATTTACTGCTATGATAACTGGAATGATAGTGCTTGTCTACACTTCTTCTATGACTTTCTTCCCACACAAGCATGACTAAGAAATAGTCCTTGGCTCATTTGGCTCTGTTCATACCTGTGAAACTTGTATTATTCTCTCAGAGGAATGGTATGGCTGAAGCACACATTCCTAACATGTTAGTAAAAGTATCAGACTTTGTGAGATGACCTCACTTCCACCCAGACCAGCAGATAAAAATCATATGCCTGCCATTCCACTGAACAAGACCAGGTAACAGGGCAAATACAATGTAGAAATGTCCAGTGAAACTCACTTTTTTACTCTTCTTTCTAACCATTAAGTGTGGGCTGGAAAACAGTTCTTATGCAACTCCCTGATCTTCAAGTCCAACACCTGAGCCACCCTGAATGTGAGGACCAACGCAATATTTCATGACTTTTTAATTTTTTTTTTTTTTTTATTTGAACTTGATTTCAACATCACCTTTTCACTTCATGTAAACAGGTTCATCAAACTTTATCTCTGTGCAGGTGCTGCAGTGCTACTCAGCACTCCAGTGTGTAACATCTCATCTCCCAGGGATGTACAAAGCGAGGCAGCCCTGCCTCCCCTGAGGCTCAGTAGGGAGTCATCCTGTTAAGCAGAAGTCACCCTACCTTTGAACTCAAGTTGTTTGGCAACTTTTTCCTGACACTTGCATCCTCAGAGACCTTGGAATTCTCAGCTCACACATTTTCAGACTAAACAGTTTATCCATTCTTTAATCTCCATTACTGCATTTGTGGTTAGTAGCTATTTTCACAGTCTGTATTAAGATAAACTAAGTCCTACCTACTCTGATGCCATAGAATCACAGAATATTTTGAGTTGGAAGGGACCCATAAGGATCATCAAGTCCAACCCTAAAGTGAATAGGGATTGAACCCACAACCTCTGCATTTTAGCACAATGCTCTAACCAGCTGACCTTACCTGAGGGTCTTCTGTAAAGCCTGCTCACCTCCCTTAGTGCCAGTCTTGTTTGTCAAGAAAAATATGATGCATTCCTTGTGCTGTGGATGACAGATAAATGGTAAAAACGAACTAAAATTGCTGTGTTTGGTGAAGTAAGGTAAGGATTGCTTGGAGAACTTATGCCATAGGAACTGTTGTTGGCCTCCTATTCTCCTGTGTCCTTTCATTCTCTGGAGAAAGAATGTGAAAGACGGACTACAGGACAACACTGCAGGCTTCCCTGCAGCAGCTAAATTAGCAGGAAAAGGGTGAGGAATCTCTCCTGACCTGGAAGCAGCAAAGCAGATGGGGAACTTCTTCACAAAAGGAGAAGAAATCCATTTCTCCATCTCACTTTGTTCATTTGATGCACGCAAAATCAGTTTTCTTTCTACAATATCATGCAGAGTCTTTATACCTGGAAAAAGAAAATTATCTGTAATGATGCTGTTATTTATTATGTGGCAAGTGATGCTGTGCACCGGGATTTACTCTGCTTTAGTATTTTATTTCATTATCTAGGAAAATATTAATCTCCTCTCTGTGTGGATGAGCAGTGATGAAAACAGGTGTTTAGTATTCTACTCACCTTCCATTACAGTGACTAGGAACTCATTTCATGTACATGCTGGTGCAGTCAGACCAAAAAATAAGTACATAGAAGCAAAGTAAGAAAATGTAAACCAGGGCCATCCATAGCTATTTTAGCATCTGTTCTGCTTTGCATGCTGACTGTTCAGGTATACTGGCAAATTCACCATCAGTTTAATCACCTCCTTCATTATTTCAGAGGAATTCCTAATTTGTGATATTAATACTTTCTGGGGTAGAGGAGAGACAAGACACTTTGGTATATCATCACAATGGTTCAGTATATCTTCCATTTCAGCTACCTAATCTTGCTCTGAGCAGTGGATTTTTATTGTGGTGCTCAGGGGAAACATTTTTGATAGATCTGGAAGTTGCAAGAATTCCTCCAAAAGAGAGATTTCAGATTGAAGAAAACATTTTGTTCAACTTGGAAAGGGAATGTTTTAATTTTAAGAATTCCCACGTCATTTTTGTTAGATATTTGCATCTCTTGGGGCTGTTTTCCCTCAATTATCTGTGTGCTTCAGGAAAGTGGATTACTGATGACTAATAGTATGAAAGTCAGTATAGGGAGAAAATTTCCTTCTACAACAGGGTACCCACCTAGCTGATCAGGGGAAGCCAGTAGATGCAATCTTTCGGACTTCAGCAAAGCTTTTGATACTGCCTCTCTCAGTATCCTTCTGGACCAAATAACCAGCACCCAGCTGGATAAACACCACATCATGTGATGGGTGAGCAACTGGCTCATGGATCAGGAGCAAAGGGTAATAGTGAATGAGGTGACATCAGCTGGCATCTGGTCTCTAAGTGGGGTTTCACATGGCTCCATTCTTGGCTCAGTTCTCTTCAACATTTTCAACAGCTCAGGACTTGAAGGAACACTAAGTAAGTTTGCCAATGACACTAAAATGGGAGGAGTTGTCGACTCCCTTAGAGGCAGAAAGGCCCTGCAGAGAGACCTTGACAAATTAGAGGGCTGGCAACCACCAACCATATGAAATTAAAGAGGGAAAAATGATGGATTCTGCAACTGGGATAGGGCAAGCCTTATTATGTATAGACAGGGAATGAGATGCTGGACAGCAGCACTGTGGAAAGGGACCTGGAGTGGTCAATGGCAAGTTGACCATGAGTCAGCAGTGCCCTGGCAGCCAGGAAGGCCAACCCTGTTCTGGGGGGCATCAGGCACAGCATCACAGCCAGGCAAGGGAGGGGATTGTCCTGCTGTGCTCTGAGCTGGAGCAGCCTCACCTCCAGTGCTGGGGGCAGTTTTGGGTGCTGCAATGTTAAAAAAAGATATTAAATTACTAGAGAGCATCCAAAGGAAGGCAATGAGGTTGGTGAAGGGTCTGGAAGGGAAGCCATATGAGAAGTCATATGAGATCACTTGGTCTGTTCTGCCCAGGGAAGAGGAGTCTGAGGGGAGAGCTCATTGCTGTCTGCAGCTTCTTCATGAGAGGAAGCAGAGGGGCAGACACTGATCTCTTCTCTGTGGTGACCAGTGACAGGAGTCAGGGTAGAAGCATGAAGCTGAGTCAGGGGAGGTTTAGGTCTGATATCAGGAAAAGGCTTTTAATCCAGAGGGTGTTTGGGCACTGGAACAGGCTTGCTGGGGAAGTGTTCATAGCATCAAACCTGTCTGAGTCCAAGATATGTTTGGACAGCACTTTCAGGCACATGCTGTGATTCTTGAGTTGGACTCAGTGATCCTGAGGGTCCCTTCCAACTCAGCATATTCTATGATTCTGTGGTTCTATGCAGCACTAAAAACTAAAAAACAATCAAACAAAATTAAATTAGATATTCTTTGCTTACATCCCAGAGGAACAAAGGACATTCCTTGTGCTGCACAGGAGTAAGAGAAACCAGACTTGATTTCCAGAGGTTCCTGCTGAGCACACAGTTGCCAGCTCCCAGCTAGCTGGCCCCATGGGAAGGTACATCAGACCTGGATATGAACACAGCCTGAGCAAAGAGCAACAATGAAAACCAGCAATACTCAAATACACATTCAAAAAAACTGCTGCTTCTGAGCACCCCAGTAAAGCCAAACTCTTCTCTTAAGATTTTGCGTGACTATACCTCTTGCTAAGCTGTATATTATATGCTGCTCTTCAGCCATGCTCAATAGTAATTCTTCAACAATTCTCTTCCTGCAGGAAGAGGTTCTTGGTGGTGCTACTCCTGACCTCTGGAATTTAAGAAGTGAAGAGGAAAATCCTCTGCAAAGGTTCCATATGAGCTGTGACAGAACTGTTAGTGCTCAACTGTGTCAAGTAATGGAAGGGAGGGGGAATTATAGCTTTGACTCTTCTATACTTTTATAAACTGATCTAGACTCACTCACCCTGCAGGTTTTAACCCTGTTTGGGCACAGGAAACATGTCATTCATTCCCTGTTCCAAACATGAGTAGCATAGTGCCCAATTTTAAGACTTTGCAGTTGTAGCACAAACATTTCTGCAAACCAGGTCTGGCTAACCAAGCCAAACCCATGTATACATCAGCACGACTTGTGCTCATCCCACATGCTTCTTTTGTCCTAAGAGTAACCACTGAGGTTTCAGCCACAGGCATGACATCGAACTCTTACTTCTTCAAGTACACAGTGAATACAGCTACAGTAGACACTTTGGAGTAATTTTAATTAGTTTCTAGTAATTCTCACACACTGACTATTGTGGACTTGTCAACTTTAAAAAATGACAAGTTGAATACTAATTATTGCATCCTCAGTAAGAAGGCACTATAAAATATGTAGTGTTACATGGTACAATATACTGGAGTAGAATTAAATAAAATATAAAGTATTTCTATATTTTGTCCTTTATATAATTAATAATTGATTTTGGCCCTAACCTTTGGGGAATATAATTACAGTCCTATTTGGAATATTTGCCATTAAATGATTCCCTATACATTTACTCTAAGAAAATGTTATATAATGTGTTTTTTCTTTTTCACGTATGTGAAGATACAAAGTTTGGAGGAAGTAGGGATCTATCGCTGCTGCAGTACAAGAATATTTGTGATGGGACCTCCAAGAGCCAGGAACAGAATGTGCACCATGCTGTAAAGAATAAACTGGTGTCATCGATGTTAATTTCCATTTTTTGCCGTTCATAAAATGAGCATGGTACATTGCTAGTTTAGACAGCTGAGATTTCCAAATCCAAATTTCCTTAACCAGATTTTTGTAACCTCATGCAGATAGTGTGATGTTAAGTCCATTGGCTATGTCAAATTTAAAGGTTAAAAAGCCATCATATGTTATATTTAATATTAAAGAAAGGCAATTAGGAGCTGGTTGCATCAGTTTACTGAGAGGCAGCAATCATGGCTGCTTCAGAAAAATAAAGGAAGCTGCCTTGACGGAAGGTAATGATACAGTATCCTGTTGTCTCTAAACTAATACACAAAGAAATATAGATTCAAATCAAAGAGGAAAGGATGGGGAACCTGGCGCCACTATAAACATTCTGGACAAAGGTTTGCCTTGTTGTTAAAACTATATACTTTGTAAATATACCAGAAGTGTATGAAGAAGTAGATGTGTTATGAGAGTCAAGGACAGGCCTTCTGTAAACCAAGCTTGTTTTCACTTCAATGTATCATCAGTTACTATTCCCTACTAGGGACAATTATAGAAAGAAAAAAAAAATGTAAACACTAATGCCTCTTACATCTTTAAACATCAGTTACTTGTTAAAGCTTTTATCAAAGGGAAGCAGTTTATATAATTTCTTCAGTGCCCTTTTGTTCTGAAAACTTGCTATCAGCTGTCCTCTGTTCACTCAGTTTTAATGAACCAATCTGTAGGGAAAGATGATGATCGTACACCAATCCACAAGAAGAACTGAAATACCTATCTGCAATACACAGCATCAAGACATTTGCTAAAAAAGGAATAAAACATATATATAAAAGATTCTCTAGTTCTTCCCAAGGCTTATAAACTTTGAATTTACCTGATTAAGATAGTCCATGCAAACTCTGTGCAACAGAAGTTTTGTATCAATTTCTCATTTAAAGACAAGTACTAGATACTGCTTCTCAGAGGACTCAAATCTGGGTGGAATCATCATGCAGCCATGTGGAAGTCAGCGATGAAATGCAACTGCACTTGAAGCTGAGAAGCAGAAAAATAAACCAGGGGTTTAGTTTAGGATATCCAAGCTGCTCTCAAACTAATGTGTACCCTGCCTTTAATTTCTGTAGTGCAAAATGACTGACAGACTCTCCATCTTTAGAAAGTCAGTCTCCAAAGCCTCTGTCAAGGGATTGCTATAAAAATTTCATTAGCCTAAAAACTCCCAAGCTTCTGCCTTAAAATATGGGTCCATGATTTCAGACTGTACAGTCTTGTCCTGACCACATGTGGCAGCTCATATCAAACACATTGCAAGGTTTTGGCACGTAGGGATTATTGGTAACAGTCCCTACTCTCAGTTAGGATCATGTACTTCGGTAATATGTTTTCTTTTAGCAGAGTCTGCTACTTACTAACACACAAGTACATCCTTAGGAAGAGAAGCACTCCCTGCTCCTTGGCGTGGGACATCTCCTCATCTTTCAACACACACAGTTGGCAACGCTTGCTCCTGTCAGCACAGGCAGCTCTTGCCATCCAGTGTGGAAACTCTTCAAGGCCTGAGAACGATCAATTTTTTTTTTCCCACTAAGTTTTAGTGCAAAATGCAAACTTTACAGTTTGCTATAACCCTCAGAAAAACAGACTGAACTGTTTGCAAAATCAATTAAGTGCTGTGTTTGCACAGAGAAAAGAGGGAGCAGTGTTTGAAAAGGGCTTCTCTCTCTTGGCAACAGCAGCACGTGTCAGACACTGGCCAGAAAGAGAGATTTTAATTCCCTGTCTTAGCAAAGAGAAATGGAGGTGAGTCTAGGAGAAAAAAGATAGATGTAAAGGCAGGGCAACGTGGCTGGCAGAGAAGAGCAGCAGGTTGGCAGAGCCTGGAGGAGGAAGGCTGGCTGACTGGGGGTGTTGGCCTCTTTTCCAATAGGTTTTTTTGGTTCTTTTCCTACTGATTAGGTCCCCACACAGCAGACAGGTACATTTGAGCTCCTTTCCATGGTCTTCTGCTTTGAAAGAAAATTCTCACTGGTCTTCCTGGTCTGCAACAGTGGGTGGCTGTGGGATACAAACCAGAGTGCAGGCTGGTTGGAGCCACACAGCACATTTGGCACTGGCTTCTCCTCCTGCCAAGTTTCTGCAGTCCCACTATACCATGGGAACCGCCTGCACGTAGTCTTTGATTCTGCAGTACAAACAAAGCACTCTTTATTCATGTGGAGAAGGAAAGTGAGCTCATATGAGCCACTGGCTGAGAATGATCATATGGTCTAATGCCTGTACAGCTCCCATCTCACACATCTGCTTCTCTGTACCCTGGATATAGGGACCACAGGGGCAAGGCTTCCAAGTGAGACACACCACAGCTGCTCTAACATGTACACCAGGATTCACATTTGAAGGCAGAGGGAATGGGCACTAGGTCTTGATTTGGCAAAAGTAGAAATATGAGAGTTGATCTCCAGATTGATATGGTTCTCCAATGGATTTATCCTGACTCATACATTCAAGGTCAAATGTAACAGATGATGCTGAATTTGGATGCTGACCTCTCAACACTTGCAATGTTTGCAGCTACTCAGACTTAGTTTTAATTTTAATTCCTCTCCATTTTATGTTGTTTCCTGAAAATTACACCTTTGGTAATGTTGGAGAGGCAATATTATTTTAGCTGTTCTTTCCAGCCTATCAGAAAAGTTATGTTCTATTAAAATGTAGTGGCCTAAATTAAAACTGAGCTTCAGCCACCAACCAGCTGAAAGCATTTCTCACCAATATGCTGAAGAAGCAGTTAATTCTACCATGTGCATCCAAATACAGCTAAAGTATCAACTATATAAGGCAGAGTTCCCAAGATACAACTTTTTATTGTTTCTTATAGTGTTGCCATGTAAATGCAGACACATACCAAAAACGGGAAGAATTGTGGAGACGATGATGTTAGAATGAGGGAGATTGAACAGACAAAACTTAAACAAATGCAGTCTTATTTCTAAAAATAAAATGTGGTAGTATTGCCACTTTGAAATAAGAAATAGAATGCTCTATAGTATAGTAAAAAGTATTCAGATCTTGTGGTGTTATAGTCACATTCAATAACAAAGAATTAGAATAAAATAGTACCTACCATTTCAATTTTTTGGTCAAGATATCCAGATGTGCTCTAAAAACAGTAATGAGATGACTGTCACCCCTCCTGAAAGACAGAGAAAGAAGAAAGGAGGAAAATTTAATTTAAGTAATTTTAACTGAATGCCCAGCCACAGAAACCTTAAGATAGTTTCACAGCTGACACAAATATCCCAAATGTTACATCTTACACACCAGTTACATACTCTCTGCATTTCTTAATGTACTGTAACCAAGTTTTCAGGTCAGCTTCCTTTTCTTTTCTGTGGGTAGAAACACCACTATATAGTACAGAACATTACATTTTTTCAAGGTTATAACCCAAAGCTTTCTTGTTATTGGATTTGTGATTTGGGGTGTTAGAACATGACCTGATTTTGATGTATGTTTTCCTACAGATCAGAGGGGATGAAAACTCAGCTGTAGAGTGATGGGCATGGCTGTGCTTCCAGTTCCTGGGAAAGGGGAGTATATTGAGTGTAACAAATGCCCCAGGCTGTAGTCTTTCTTTTCAATCCCAACCCTGTTGCTGAGGTTTTGTCCTCTCTTGCCCACTTGATTTTGGTACCTGATATCCTTATTGGTGCTTTCCTTGTCCAGACTGAACTGACTACCCATTGCAGTCAAAAAAACCCAGCATGACAAGGGGAATCACAAGGGGACATCTCAGCAACTGTAGATCCTGTTTCTGTTCTCTTTTCCTGTTGTGTCTCCCAGTAGAGTACCGTGGCAGAATCCACTGCTTCCTCATACATTTTATGGAGCAATGGGCACTGTTGGAGATCCCATGCTACTCCTCTGGCTACTTTGCATTTTTGATTCTTTAATCCTTCACCCCATCCTCTTAACATTTATCTTCTGTGGGTTCACTTTCTCTTTCTCTTGAGCTTGCTGTCTCTACCTCTCCCATTTGGTGTTTCTCTACCCTCCCTTGTCTTCTGGGGACACTTGTTACAGTGTTTACAGGAAAACCAATAACCCACAGCAGACGAAGGGGAAATACAAAAGTGGGGCCCTTATGTAATGACACATCTTCAAATGCTCTTCCAGCCTCCACCATTTTGTGGCTGAGACTCACTGAGAAGGAAGACATCATTTTACTTAATAGAATTTGATGGATTTGTTTTCCATTTGCTTGTCCAA
>VZTT01064061.1:48766-62864 GCA_013400855.1 Buphagus erythrorhynchus | reverse complement strand
GGCTCCCTTGAACCTGAGATTGGGCTCTGAGAGTCTTTTATCCTCTTTCTATCAGCTTTTTCTTAATTCATCCCTCCTGCTTATACTACTCCTCTGAGGTAATGAAGCACAATGCAGACTTTGCATGCTAGTGTATGATTCTCCTGATGCAATCTGTAGAGGATTTCAGCAAGAAACCTATAAATATCTTCATGTTTGGTCTGGCATGCAGATTCTTCCTAACAGGTTAAAATCATCTGGATAAACTTCCTTGATTCTTTCACAAAAAGAAATTCTGGGGGAGGTTCAGGAAACTCGATCACTGAGTTGGCTGTTGCTGCAGAGCTACTTTATATAACCAATATGTGGATAAATGGCACACTTCAGAGGCTCAATGTTTCTGTAAAAGAAGTCATGTCTCAGAAATCTCTTGTAACTTTTGAAGGTGCAGCCTGATTTAGTCTTCCTGGATTTCCAGAGAGCTCTTAAGGAAAGGAGGCAGCCTTTGCATAAAGGGGAAGATAACTTTATAGATAATTAAATAGTTAATATACAAGGACAGGAGAAAAAGGTTAGTTTTAGTTATGGAGGGGGATATTAGCAGCACATTATGGTGAAATGTGGTAAGGCTGATGTGATGCGATAGGCTGTTCAGCACAGTCATAAAGAAATTGGAAGGGTACAAGCAGCAAGGTGAGAAAATCCTCCAATTATGTCAGTTTTCACAGGAGAGGAAGAATGATTTTCATGTAGCCCTTATTGGACTGAGTGACTGGAATTTCAAATGAGGGTTGAGATTTAATTTTAGTTCAGTATTAAGTGGTGTTCATGAAAATACATGCTCCCAGTTTAAATATTAAGTGATGGATTCTGAACAAACTACTATAATTCACAAGTAAGAATTTACTTATTAATGTGTGGATACATCAGTAGCATTCAGAAGGCAAGAATGATGTTGACAGTTACTAGCAAAGATGTAGAAGATAGATTATATCAGTGTGGCCCTGAATACTCCACAGCACACCCCTATTATAGATGTGGTGTGCAGTTCTTCAACTCAATAAGGATGTAGCAAAATTAGAAGAGGTTTAGTGAAAGTTATCAAGGTGTGCAAGATCTTCCTCACTAAGACCAAGACTCTTCAGTTTGGAAAAGGGATAACTGGAGAGAGACTGAGTCCTAAAAACCTAGTGCCCCAGAGATGGTGAGGTTGTATTGGCTGTTTAACTGTTCTGCAGAGAGAAGAATTGCTCTGCATGACAGATTAGAAGTAGGGAGGCTTCAAATAACAGGAAAAGGAAGTATCTCCTCATCCAATGTAAAGCTAAATGGTTGCAAGAAATCCCTTGCCAAGGGGTGCTGTGGCCATTGCTGGTGTACACACATGCAAAAAGCAGCCAGGCATTCCCAGAGTATCCATTGAAGGTCATCACGTCCAAGCCTGCATTATGTGCCAACGAACTGCAAATTGCTAAAGGATGGAAAGGTGTTCTGAGAATGTATCACGAGTGTGCTGCCACACTCTTTTCCACATATGAGCTGTTAGTCTGGCCATGCCTTTGGAATAACCCTGCAGAACTGTTATACCATTTTCTGCCCTGGCAGAAGCCTAGTCCCTTAGAAGTATTTCTCTAAGGATAATACAGAGGTTTCTCCCTCTAATTCCTTTGTTTCAGTTTTGTGTCACAATGCAAAGCAGAACACAAATCAAAAAGAAAGCTACTGTTTTGGCTTTTAGCGTAAAATAAATATTTTCAAAACTGTTAACCTTCACTTTCCTCGGTATATATGAAATGCCAAAAGCTTTGTTGCTTTGCAGCAGCAGAGTCACTCATTAGCCACACTTTGACTCTCTCCAGTGTGCAATTCTGCACTGTTTGTGTATGCAGCACACAAACTATGCACAGCAGGTGTCGTGTTCAGCTCGTTCCTAATATGTTTGGATGAGATGCTTCTAATTAGTTATCCTTGCTAACAGAGTAAGAAAATGTGTAAAATATGGTCATGTGGGCTGGCTACCTCATAGGCCCATTAAGTCATTGTTCTGCAGGGTCTGGCTGGAAGTTGCTGCCCTGTGAGAAATAGAAACTGTTTATGTATACTTTTTTAAGGGCAGTCCATCGTGGCTTTTGTAAAGAAATATAATGATAGTTCAAACATATTAGTGCAGACTGTGTATTTTGCATATGCAGTTAATCTTTAATGGTTGCATAAAATATTTTATATCACTAATTAATGTTAGCTCTGCAGCTGGATTTATTCAGGAGTGGTCTATAGATCATACTAATTCCTGAAGGTCTGAGCTTTTGAGCACCAACAACTTCACCTGAAGGGTTCAGCCAATACACTCTGAATCAGTCTGAGACTGCAACGTCAGTCTGAGTCAGCAATGAAAAAAATGAATACTGACAAGGTTACCCACCATGAAATATATTCATCTACTTAAAGTTTGTTCTCCTTACCTGGATTCTTGTAACACAGTTCTCATACACACCAGACTGTTTCTCTAGAAACCTGATGGGCAAGCCCCAGCTTGTGAGTAAGCTGACTCAGCACTGTGATGTTAGCAAACAGGCCCAGCAGGCTCATTTAATACAGATGGTAGCCCATTTCAAGCTTTTCAGTCCATAATTTAGACAAATGCAGGTGAACAGAGAACAATTATCTGAGCTTCGTCTGATGCAAGCCTCAATGTCACACATCAGATACTGGCAACCTGTGATCTGCTCTAGTGTTAATCCTGCAGAGGCTGAGCTGCAGCTCCAGTTGAACTCACACCTGCTTGGAACTGTGCTAAGCTCTACTGGTGTCACAGGGAGCCTCCCTTTGGAGCCTGGGGGGTTGTGCTGGTGCAGTTGTGCCAAATGGTGGCTATGTATAGCATGGAGAAAGTTGATGTGGAATCTGGCTTGTGCTACTAAAACCCTAAATATGCCTCACTTTAAAATAAACATCTGATATGAATAACATCCAAATTGAGGGTCTTATCCAAACATAGTATCAAATGGTGGCCTAATCCTATGGCTATTCTCAATTAGTGAAAAGTCAGGATACATCCTTGTCTGGGATGCTATATTGGAAAGTCTAGGATTCCTTTTGTAACCCTTGAGACTAGATAGCTCCAGGCAAAAGAGCTTTAAAATAGCAACTCCAAAAATTGCCAAAAGCATACTATTGCTAGCTAGCTTTACTTGACTCTATATGAGCAGTGATGACCTAGCTTGTGGCTTGGCATAATTTTAGAGAACATGGCAGACAATAGAGGAAACTCTGCCAACACTAATATCGCATTTCTAAGAACTGTCTAAGCATTATTAGTTCAAATTAATCATATAGGGTAAATGAAATTTTACCTAATAAGTACCATTTTCATGAAAGAAGCAGTGAATTAAAAATGACTAGTAGAAATCATGTTGAATTTTCAAAAGTTCTTGTTGTTATTCTTGTTATTCTTGTTAAATTCTCCATCTGCCTTCAACTGGATTTGATGGGCTCTCCCCAGAGTAAAACAAAATGAAATTTTACCTAATAAGTACCATTTTCATGAAAGAAGCAGTGAATTAAAAATGACTAGTAGAAATCATGTTGAATTTTCAAAAGTTCTTGTTGTTATTCTTGTTATTCTTGTTAAATTCTCCATCTGCCTTCAACTGGATTTGANTCCCCAGAGTAAAACAAAATAGATGTGACTTGATGGAGAAGGTATGACTGTCACTCATGTTTGCAGAATTTTCACTTCAGATTAAATAGGTGCAGGAGCTCCTATCTCCTTCAGTCAAGCTGCACTAGATGCCCACTCAGGTGTGCCAAGAAGATATATATGTGAAGAAATATATTTGTTAACCAACACCTGCTGTTGGGTCGCTTGTGCACGTCTCTCCTTAGCTGGACTCACTTGGCCTGCACTGCATTTTGAAAGGTTTAGCTTGATTTCCCTTTGAATTCTAAGATCCTTGTGGAAAAGTATCTTGGTGGAGCATATTTGCATATTTGACTTCAGAGGCTTAGTTGCACTCTGTGATATGGCAGCTAAAGGTTTTGAGATTGTATCTTAATAAGCAGTCAAAATTGAAGCCTTTGTGCTCATGAACCTAAAGAAAATTTTAGCGCTACTAACTGGGAGAATGACAAGATTAACAGAATTTTAGAAAAACCAAAACAAAATGAAAACCCAGTGCAAGTGCCATTAGAAAGTAGGGATTTAAGTTCATGTTTGTTCTCAAAAGCATGAAACCAGAGAGTTCACACAGTGTGAGCTCTGTTCCTCTATGTTATGAATTCTCTTGCACAAACAGCTATTTAAAATGCTCAAGGCAAAGGAATAGTCTGATGAAAATGTGCAACTCTAAGGAACTGAATTGATCTCTAAAGATTCTTCCTTTGTGGGGATTTAGTGTAATGCATGGACTTTTCATTATAAATCTGAGAAGACAAATTTTGCTTCCTTGTCTGTAGCTAATGGCTGTCTGCCAGCACTCATGGTATTTCTGACATATTTAAAATACCAATTATTTGAAGTAATGGTGACCCTCTGCCCTTCTAAAACTTTTAGCTTTGCACATAGGGAGTGAAGTTGAAAAGCAGATGGTGAAACTAGAAAACTGAATGCTGCTACTTGCCTGAGTATATGTCCTCTAACTCTAGAATTATGAAATCTGTGTGGGTTCATTTATTTTGTGTTTCCTTTTTTTTTTCTTTTCCTTCTATGGAATTTGTCTGTAGTCTGTATTTTTGCTTAAAGGAGAAACCTGGAGAGCTGTAAATCAACATAGATCGTGTTTTCTTAAAACATAAACAGTATTCAGCATGCTCCAGTTCCTGCTAGAAGTCTCTTAAACTAACAAGCCGTTTGAGTCAATCATTGTAACAGCTTAAGGGAAGTGCATGGCCTGCACAGTCCTTCCGCTTTCCTGCAGAGCCATTTGTCTTTTAAAAATGTGTTTTTGGCACCCACAACACTTCTAGACAAGTAAACATATTTTCTAGGAGCACACTCAATATAAATTATCTTTTCATTTGATGGCCTTCAAAATTTTATACCCACTTGCTGTCAAGTTTACATTATTTTTGACTTTACTTAAAGAAATTGCACATGTAAATCAACATGTGAATAAGGACATAGACATGTATTCTGTCACATGTAAAATAGCTTTAGCCTTAAGACCACTCCACAGTTACCTGGCTGAACATCCCTGTGCTTCTATCTCTGCATCTGGAAACAAATCGGTGCAAGAGGATGTGAGGAGCACAAGAATAAGGTGAGCTTGATCCCAACAACCTTGCTAATGCAAGTAGTTCACTGTGGGTCTCACTGGCAGATCACTTAGCTGAAGAACCTGTGGGCAACTGAAAGCTGAAATCCTGGTCTGAAGCCACGTTCTGCACAGACTGTACTATGGGCCACCCATCTCAGTCAGAACTGTGAGCAACTTTTCCTTCCTGGTGAACAAGGCAGTTCAGCCTTCTGCATTTGGGACAAAACCACCTTCACCATGTAGGAAAAAGTGGGAGAGCAAAGGGACACAAGCAATTTAAAGAGGAGTACTTCCGCTTTTGGGGAATGCTGCATCCATCTGGATGACATGAACTTTCATCCACCCTCTTACAGTATTAGTACAAGGAATTCTGTTCATCAGCCATACCTTTTTATGCACTGGGTCTATTAATACCTACTCTATTAGCCTTAACATAAACCGGATAGAGTGTCATGCCTTCCAGTAATGTCCACAAGGTCTTCCTCTTTTTTTTCCTCCAAAATGCTTGCCATTTTCCTCACAAAAATCTAAGCTTCGTTCCAGTTTTTCTTGCCAGTAAGATGCCTTAAGGCTTTATGCCCAGGAGGAAACATTTTACTTTTAACATCACATTTACATGAATGTTAATTCTTTAAATGAAGCTAGCAATAAAGGACAGGAGCTCTGCAGCATTCATTCCCTTCTTGTTCTCTCTTGGGGTACCTGAAGCCATATGTATTGACAAGTAGAGTGACTGTTTTTGATGATTCAGACGAAACTGATTTTCTGTTGTGCTGTTCCTAGCTCAGCCTCATTCCAGTGCTATGAAACTGAAGAAAACATAACAAAACCAGGGTCAGGAGCAATATCCGAAAATGATCAGTATGTATTCTGACACTAAGCAAAATATATCCAATTACTCTTCTTGCAATTTTGTTTACAAGTCCTGTTACAGTGGAGTTCATTTATATATCACAGGACAGTGATCAAGTTCTGTAGACTTAAATTCACTAAACAGACTGAGTCTACTCTTTTCATTCCTAAACATGGTTTTCAGACTTCAAATCATGCATGTAGGTCCCACTTTCCAAGTCAAAATTCCTTTTTAAGAAGTATTTAAACAGGTCTGACAAGAACACACTCCAAAGCAATATAGTTTTATTTGTTAGGGTTTTGTTCTTCCAGTTGTATTATTTTGTAGTGTCTTTGTGTTCATTGTTAATACACCATGGCTCTACTGGTAATGAGGTGGACCTATAGGACAAATCAACTTCATTTAAGTGTAAGCATCTTTTAAAAGTCAGATGCAAATATAAAGCATATATTTCACTTGCTGGTGCATTCAGATAATTTATGTTTTTCACTTTTCTTGGTTTTATTAAAAAAATAGTCTTATGTTTAAATAACTAAAAAAGAACTAAGAGAAAACAAATTGTTATCACAGCTACAGAGTTTTTATTGCTCTATTAGTTGTCCTGTGATGTTCTTGGGTTATGGAAAGGTAGATAAGACTAATACCTCATAATCATTACATCACATATCACCACTATGAGTCAATAATGTTTTGGACTGTCTGAGACTAGTAAAACTTACTGCATGCTGTATATACCTTTCTGCTAAGTGTGTTTTGTTGCTTCAACATGCAAACATACCTCTTGTTGAAATAGTTTTTGCAGACCTCATTTTGAAGATGAGATCATTGATCCAACACTATTCCTAAATTCTTAAGTGCTTAGTCTTCCTGGCTAGCCACCTAAATTCTTACTTAGTTTCCAGTTTGGGAATCAAGTTTTTTGTCCTGCTACCTTTTGATCATACCTTTCTCTTACATTGTTGTTTCCAGACATTCATCCATGTTAAGTTCCAACTATCTCTGATATGACATTCACTCACTCATCCAGAAACTTTTGTTTCCTTTTACTCTCTCACAACATTTCATAATTACAGTCTTTCTTTATCTATTTCCACTTTGTATGCCTGGGAATGAACCTTCTTTACAGCCCTGTCCACTGCTTCTCTAATACAAACTGATCTATTGTCATGACTGAAATATGACTCAAACCTACCAGCCTTACTTCCACTACTGCACATTAAGTCTGATTCAGTGCCAGACGGCAGTGGGTAGGAAAACCTATTTACTGAGCTTCTGAATGAGTCTGGAAAATGATCATTTGCTCACACATTAAAATTTCTTATATTCAAATTAGAATAATAGTGGCCCTCATGTTTTATGATAGTTAATGTTTCATATCCTAAAAGTCCCATTTTGATTCTTAGACTAATGTGGTTACCTGCTGATTTTAGGGAAAAAAGGGAGAGCTGTATCACTGAATTTGACTGAATCTGCTTTGGGCCTTCTGATCTTGAGGGGAAGCTTATTTAGAAATAATAGTATTCTGTCTTAAATTACTCTTCTTAAAACAAATGTCAATATGTATACTCCAAGTTCCAAGTAGATGGATCTCACTCTTACACATGGAATTAACAGGGCTTGTTAGCAGATTACAAAATAATTTTCTGTAATGACTTTCAGACATAAAATTGAAAGATACTCCAAATCCTGCATGTGGGATTGTAGGAGGGACTAAAGGCAAAGGCAGGTGTTGAGCACATGCCACTCTGCAGACAGTGTGCTCTCGTGGGCTCTTTCTCTGCCTCCTGACACAATATTGGCCACAGTACTGGTACCCTCGGGCTGCAGAGCAGATTTGTATCATCAGACAACAGACTACATTTACTCTTTAATACAATACAGGATCATAGGATAATTCAGGCTGGGAGGATTTCAGGAGATCTGTATTTCCATCTTCTGCTACAAGCAGGGTCATTTGTGAGATCTGACCAAATTTTATAAGGCTTTATTCAGTGTGGTCCTGAAATTCTCCAAGGATGGAGAGAGATACTATATCCTCCCTGGGCAAGGCTATTTGGTCCTTTTTCCAGTTCTTTTTCCAGTTCTTTTTCAATTTTCCATCCTGAACATCTCTTGTTTCATATTATGCTCATTGCATGTGTCTTCTCACACTCTGCTTTGAAGAGACTGGATCCACTTCCTTGATTTCCTGATTGCAGGCACAGCCAGGCTACTGCTAGGTCCCCTCAAAGCCATCTCTTCTCCAGGCTGAACAAGCCCTGGACCCTCATTTCCCCCACAAGGCAAGACCCTGGGAGGCTTGGTGTCCTCCACTGCACTTGCTCCAGTTTGTTAATGTTGTTCTTGTATTAGGCAGCCAAAAGTGGGTGCAGTATTTGAGGTGTGCTTTAAGACATGCTGAGAAGAGAAGGATAAACCTTCCCCTCGATGTCCTGGCCATTGACACAGCCGGGGGTGCATCTGTCTGTCCACCCAGCTGGTGCAAGCCAAGGCCCCAGGTCCCTTTTTGCAGAGCTGCTCCCAGTCAGGCTGGCATCATCTTATGTCCTTGCACTAGATTGTCTTTCCTGTCCAGGGGCAGCACTTGGTATTAGTCCTTGACAAATTCAGCTGGTTCCTCCTGTCCCATTCCTCCAACCTGTCTAGCTCCCTATGGATTACACCCCTAAATTCTACACCCTGAATGTATCAAAAATTGCCCCCAAATTTGGTGTTATTTCCCAGCTGGATGAAAATGCAGTCAGGCCATTGATAAAACTGTGAAGCAGGACAGGTTGCAGGAAAAGAGCCAGAGTATTCCATTTGTAACTGGCTCCTAGATAAAACCTGACCCACTAATCCCTACCCTTATGAGCCTCATGAATAAGTTCTTAGATGGATAGTTGCTCATTCATCCAAACCATAACATTCTAACTTGGATACAATAATATCATGCAAGACTGTGCTGAAAATCTTGTTTGAATCAAGATAAATGACATGCAGTGCACTGCCTTTTTCCAGAAATGGAGTTCCTGATCACAGCAGGCAATCAGGTGGGTTAGGCCTAATTCACACTTAGAAAATCCATGCTTAATTTCCACCCCCCAGAAACCATTAAAGTGGGACAGATTAGCCTGTAGTTCTTTGGGTGGACCTTTTGCCATTTCTTGTTTTAAAGATACATATGGTTTTTGCCAGTCTTTAACCATCAAGCATCTCCTCTTGATCTCCAAGGGTACAGCCCCAGAGAGAGAGGCTTTGCCAGGTAGTGTTCTTGCCCTGTCTTCCCTTCAGACACTTTGTTTGGATGAACAAAGTTCAGTTGGAACAGAAAGCAGTGTGCTGCTTTGGGTTTCCCTTTTTAGCACAATGGTAAACTTCCATCATGCAGAGAGGAAACCTAAGCTATGCTGCTGTCAGCACAGACAGCACAGATGGAAAGAAGACCTTTACTTATGTGCCCGTATGCACTTATGGGTAAAATGTCAGTGTGTGGCTGTAGAACTGGGGAAAAGAACTGGGGAAAAGTAGGAGATAGAGGCTGGGTTAGGAAGCTGCTGTGGTATACAAGATGAAAAAATTTCCCATTCTAAACTTCCTCTTCTGAAAAGACTTGAGAAACTTTCTTTAGTGACCTCTACAAATTATTTTTTAAAAAGGGCTCTACATTTTCCCTCCATTTATATATGGTCAGAGCATTTGGCAGAGGTTTTTCACACTTGAATCATACAAAAATGGCTCAACAAATTTTGCTCAGATGTCCAATGTAATCACTTTTGGGCTGAGGTTGAGTGTGGAAAATTGAAGCCAAAAGGAATTTGAATTATGAGCAATGGGAAAAGGGTTAGGGAGGCAGGAGAGCAGCTGGATTTCTAACTACATCACAAAGAGACTCACAGCTACAACTTCTTTCCTGTTCTAATTCCACATGAATGGACACCACATATTTGTGTGGATAACACAAGGAATTTCAAAGTTGCAAGTGAAAGTGGTCTGCAAACATCAAAATATCAGACAGTGTTTGCCTGTGTGAAACCAATCACTTAGAAGTAGAAAAGGGGAAAAAGAAATATTTTGACGTGGTTGACTGAACAAGAGGATGCAGAAAGTTTATATGCAGAAAGTTTATTCATGAGCTGGAGCAAGTGGCATCCTCTAGATAACTGTATTTACCAAGGTTGGCTGTGGAACGGGGGCTAAGGATGTGGAACAGCATGGGTTAGCTCAGTGGCTGTCCACGGAGTAGTGACATGGATAATGTCATACTGAAGTGAAAATTTACCCTACAAAATGCCTACAAAACTTACCCTACAAAATTGGTTTTTGAGAAGGAATAACTAAGTGGGAGGGAAAGCCAATTCGTCTCTGAGTATTTCAGCATGGGCTGAAGCATGCCACTTCAAAATATTCTGGATTCCCTGTGTGAAGAAAGATGGCATGAACTCGAGTAACTGTGCTTAGTGACAACAAAGCAAGAACTTATGACTTTGTAAAAGCTGCTGCTCCCTGTGCCCGTGGTGATCTGTCTCTCTACACCTAGCAAACAAAACCTGGTCACATTCAAATGATCTCTGATGACTGAAACCAGCTGCCTTCCCCTTCTGTCTCAGCAAATCTCAGACTTGCCATTGCTTTAAAAAGCTTCTTGGCAGCTGTTTGGATGAATCTGAAGGACAGCTTGGAAAGCTGAATTAGAGCATTTTCTGGAGCAGCAGTGACAGGCAGCCTCAGACAGCGCCTCAGCTAAGTGTGGTATGCTCAGTTTTGTGTTTGGGTCCCAGAGACAGACCAGACTGGATTTTCCCATTGAACAAAGTGGGAATCTTATCACTTCCATAGGAACCTTTGGAAAGTTTGTCTTTTCTGCTAATACAGACAAAAACCCCTAACACGTTTTATGTAGAGACACAAATGAAAACAATATAAATAAAAGCACAAGAACCTATGGACTTAATCTAGTGAGAGTACTATAAGAAGATGCCATGTGCTAACATTCAGCTAAACCCAGAGGGCTGCTTTTAGCAATGGGAAGGAAGGAACTTCAGTTTACCCAAGTAATGACTCTGAGGAAAGCAATGAAAGCAGCACAAAAACCCAAGTCAGGAAAAAAAGGCATGAAGTAAAAGGTGTCATTTCTGTCCAAGCTCAGTGAGATATGATCTAGTGCAGTGGTTCAGTCTTGAAATGTGCTTATTTAAAATATAGATGACTAATTTAAAATATGATCCAGGTGAAATTCAAGCTTCCTGTAGACTAGACATTTAAATATATTTCTAAAGCAATGCAGTGAATTTTAATTAGTGAAATTTTATACAAGCTCTTCTATATAAATATACAATAATGAAATGCACATGCACATAAACACCCCAAAATTCAAAGAACATCCTCTCTTCCAATAAAATTCAAACATTCAAACTCGAAAAAAACAGAAACATCTATTTCTGTTTTGAAAAGAGCATTTTATATTTAAAAAAAAAGAAGAAAAGCAACAGTGAAGAAGAAAATAAAACTGTTCAACTTTTTCCAGGGAAAATAGATTTTCAATATATTGAAAATATAAACAGAAATCAATGTATTGAAATTAGCTACAACTCGTTTCTGCTGCTGTGCACTTTGGGCATTATTAAGAAAATAATGTGTTACATACAGAGGAAAAAAGTATAATTTGTCATGTTGAAACCAAGGTGTTTCTGAAAAAAAATTTATTCCCTTTTCACAGTGTCATTTCCAAAATGAGTTACACCTGCACCTTCTGAGGCTGGATTACTGATAGGAAAATCAGAGAAAATGGTTGGATCTGTTTGATCCATTCTGGTCCAAGCCAGCTGAATACTCAAGTCCCTGTCAATTTGGAATGGCCATGGCCCAGAAGCAGCTTGAATGCAACATGGTCAGAGCAGCTGTGTGGTCCTCTGTTCCCTCATTCCATCAGCCTTTAGAAAATTTTTGGTTTATTAATTACAGCATTTGTGAAAGCAATTAATGCTGCATTATGTAGATATTTTTATTGTCTAGGCTGTCAGATCCCATGTCAGATTACCAAACTTTAACAGAACACAAATTTTATGATTTCTCTTCTTATGTGTTGAAAAGAACTGAAGAACAATTTGACTGAAGCCCTACCATGTTTTCTGTCATTGGGCTTGTGAAAAGTTTGAAGTTATTATGCCAATCTCCCTGCAATGAGTATGGCTTATTACCTTTTGGATTAAGATTTCATGAATGCCAAGCTCCTTACAGCATGTTTTTTCCACTGGAAGGAATTCAGGGCTCTAAAATGTCACCACCCATCTACAAATAGATCATGCAAGACCTGCATTAACTTGTTGCATTTCATCTTTATTGCACAATTTCATATGAAATGATACTGTCTAAAGTTAAATTTATTACTTCTTTGCTATCAAGGACAGTTCTTGAGCATGTTTTATGTATAAAAATCCAACATCACTTTTCCAAGAGCAAATATTTCCAAAGAAACATAGAATTTCCAGAGTTAACAATGACTCACGGGGTCTGAAGCTTTGACTGATGTAAATAAGCAGAGAAGTAATAAATGAGGTTATGTCATCCACATCAGCTGAAGATGTCTTACCACACAGGCCTGAGAAATTTGCTGAAGACATACCCATTTTAATCATTAATGGGTCATGCAGTCTACTACTGATGTGCTTTTTTATTCTTTCCTTTTTGGGTTTACTTGAAAGCTGGAGCATCTGTGGGCCACAAACAGAAGACCAAAAGACTGAAGCAGCTATCTGTTAGCTGCTTGTGAATGATCGGAAGCCAGACCAGAACACTTTTCAAGAAAACTGCTTTAAAATCATGAGGGTTTCCAAAGTGAAAACAATGACATGTTCTGAACTAAGACTCTTTCCAGAAACAAAACAGTAAGTTACAAAATAGGCTGGTTCTCAAGCATTTTGAAATTACAACAGTTCAAGATTTTTGTGGTGAAAGCATAACCTTTGAAACTGTTACTTCACAAGCAAACGGCAAGCTCTGTCCTTCTTCACACAAACACAAGATTTGATTGCCTCTGTAAAAACTGTCCCCAGAGCATTTCCTTTGGCTGGTGTGGAATGCTGACTATTCATTAAATCAGGCACAGAAAGAAAATTTTTTGGCCCTTATGAACTTTTGAAGCTTTGGGGGCTAGCAGCTGCTTATCTTGTGAACAGAATTTCCTGTTTGTATCTTTCTAGCCTATTTGTTCACTAGAAGTCCAACAAATGTCAACAAAAATAACACTCTGTGTTCCAATACTTTTAAATACAATTGAGAAATCTCACATATTTTACACTTCTCAAATAGACCCATGTCTATTAATGAAAGTACTATTATGACCTTACTCAGATCTTGTTTAGTTCTGGTGGTTGTTAGCTGGGTTGAGATTATAAAGATGTTTGGGGACTGACTATAACACCATGTTCCTGTAGCAAAAAATACACTTCCAATGGCAGCGCCAGCAATCATTTTAGGAAAGACTAAATAATTTTACTTGTTAAAAAATGGCCCTTTTCATGCTCTGAGAATCTGATTCTTATTAAATCTGCCATTTCTGTAGAACTGGAGGATAAATTAAACATTCTACTCCTTCAAAAGTTCGCTCAAATTGTAAATAGTTGAAATGAGTCTTTTCCCTCTGATCAAAACCATCCCTAAGGGGATCCTGCTTGATTTTTGGATTGGTAATTGTGCAGAAACATGAAGCTTTCTGATAATGCCATTTCTAGCAATGCCTGCTGCATAGGATGGTGCTGATCTACTGTCTCCAAGGGTATCTGTCACCAGCATTAAANAGCCCATTGGGAGGCTATGAGAATTATGCACTACAGAGCTTCACAGCGTTTGAAGGAAGTGATCCTCCTGCTGGCCTTGCTAGATTTAAAGTATCAAGAGAAACAGCTTTGTGCAAGGAAGCAAGGAACTCTGTGAGCAATTGAAGTTACTGTAACAAGTGGAAGTTTGTTTTCCAGATCCCTGTGGCTGGTCTCCAGTGCCTGCCACACACACACACACACACACACACACA
>VZTT01064061.1:32296-46215 GCA_013400855.1 Buphagus erythrorhynchus | reverse complement strand
AAAGATTGCTGTGAACTGTATCACTGTATGTATATAGGCACTACTGAATACAATAGGAAATAGGATATATTTGCATTTTTATGAGAGTTTCCTGAGTTAAGGGAATGTGCTGACTACTTTGAAGTTGAGAGTAAGTTCTCTTTCTTGTTTTCCTCAGCCTGAATGTTCTTATGTGCAGCATAACTGTAGTATCACAGTGTAGGCAAAGTCATCGTTACTTTAACCATTCTTGCATTTTCAAGGGTGCAAATGCAGGTGTGAGTAGAAAACTAAATCTGAGTTCTGGGGCTTGCCTGGTGACTAATTTCACACCTTGCCTGTGCTTGTGAAACATGTCAAAGAGAAAAACTGTGTTTTTCCCTTTCAGATCACAACTACATCTACCCCTGAGTGCAGAAAGATAAGAGGGACATGTCTTAGAATTTTATTCACTCCAAAATATGAAGCATTTAACATAGCAGGTTTTGCATAACTTGTGAAAGTGAACAGGTAGCTAGCTAGAAACAGGCTTCAAGGCTGACCAACTTGAATCCAGATACTGTGTTCCCCCTTTGTATATCATAAATCCCTGCTGAACAGTAACTGAAAGGCCATGATCAGACAGGAGTAAAGGCATGCCTTGTGGGAAGGATGAGCGGGGAAAAAGAGGGGACAAGCAAGGAAGAAGAGAGTTATTAAGAGTCAGACTGTCCAGTGCTTTAGCATAAAGCTGGAAGCTTCCCTATGTCAAGAGGAGGAGGGTTCACTGAGTCTGTAAGAACTACCTGACCAAGACAGAAGATGAGGCTTTCTAAAATTAGTAAAGGTTTCTTGGTTATATGCTCTCACCTTTGTGCTTTTCAACCCTCTAGACATCAAAACATGGCAACATTCCAGGAAACCCCTAAAGTGCATTGTGATAATTTCACAGTACAAACACTAGAGGCTCAACCACAGGTTGAGCACTACCAGACCTATTGCTCACAAACTGTGAAGAGCTAGTGGAAAATGCAGTCATGGTTGGCAGCTAGGGCTGCAGTAGCCACAGGATGATTGAGCTCAGGATCTGAAGGAGGGCTGGGAAGGATAACAGCAGAGTTTGGATTTTGTATTTCAGGAGAGCAGACTTCAGCTTATTTTTAGGGAATTGCTAGGCAGAGTGCCCTGGGAAGCAGCCATGAAGGGGAAAAATGCCCAGGAAAGCAGGCTAATTTTTAAAGAAAATGTCTTGAGAGCTCAGGAACAAACCATCCTGTTGGACAGGAAGACTGGAAATTCTGGCAGGAGGCTGGTTTGGCTAAGTCAGGGGTTTCTCAATGAACTAAAACACACACAAAAAAAGGAGTGCACAAGAAGTGGAAACAAAGAAAGGCAATTAAATAATTGTGTAACAATATTGCTGAGCAATGCATTAGGATGAATGTTGTAGAGACAAAATCAGGATGGTCAAAACAGGAGGTGGGTGTGGAGCTAAAACTGGCCACAGTCAGAAAGGACGACATGAGATGCTGCAAGTTAATGTTAGCTGAAAAATGAAGCTCAGAGAAAGGTCAGTAGATGAATGAGGAGAGGGTCTAGTAACAAACATGGAAATGATTGAAGTACTGAAGTAATAAATCCTTTTTGCTTTACAGGCAAAACCTGTTTTCAGAGCCCTATGTGTACTAGCATATGTTTGGAAAGAGGTGGTGAGTAGGGGGGCACAACACATTAGAGGAGCTGTTCAGTTCATGGGAAGAGGTGGATGCTGACAGAGATGGCTGATGTGATTGTGGTGCCTCTGTCCATCGAAAATAATAACAATCAGGCAAGGTAGCTGGGGACTGTGTCCTCTGGATATTTCCAAACCCAAGGACAAGAAGGCAATGAGGGCTATTCAGCAGTTCCAAAGGGTTAGTCCTCCTTTGCTAGTCAATTACCTTCTCTGACAAAATGACTGACTATGAAGGCAAGGGCAAATTGATAGGTATAATATATCTGACTTCAGTAAAGAATTTGACATCACCTTCTACTGTAACCCAAATCTTGCCTAGCAGCTCAAGAAGTTTGGACTTGACTAGAGTAGAAATTTGGGCTCAAAGGATAGAATTCAATGGCTTGGGGTCTGACTGCTAACTAGTGCAGTTCTTCAGAGGATAGCACTATAATCCATATTATCCTGTGTTTCATCCATAGTCTTGATGATACACACACCCTCCACAAATTTGTGGATGATGTTAAATTAGGGGGCAGCTACTGACACCTCAAATGGCAGAACTTCACAGTTCTTCACAGGTTCACAGTGACCTGAGAAAATGGGACTCAGTAATGACAAGCACAACTGGGGCAGAATAACCCAAGTATCAGTATCAATACTAGCAGGGAACTGTCTGGAAGAACAACAGCCTCACTAATAAAGAGCTGGGACTACAGGAGTTATTTGGTGTGACAGTGGATGCCAGGCTAAACATGAGACAACTGTGTGCTCCCATCATGAATAAACAAATGGTTAAGGGTTTTCTCAGGAGTGCATGGCTAGCAGATCAAGGGAGGTTATTCCTCACTTTAATCTGCTGCTTGGGAGAACACAGCTGGATTAACATGTCTGGCTCTGGGACACACTTCACGAGGGAGATAGTCTTGCAGAAGGTTACCAAAGTGGCAAGGGACACAGAACACATAAGCTTTGAAGTAAAATTTAGGGAGCTAGGCTTGTTTAGTTTTGTAAGGAAGAGACAACAGGGAGATTGAACAGCCTACAACCACACAAAGTGAAGTCATGAAGATGAAAAAGTCAGATTTCTTTTTACAGTAGCAAGCACAAAGCAGACAAGAGTAAGGGGCACATTTTGTGACTTGGAAGGTTCAAATAAGACATTAAGAAAATATTATTCACCAAGATGGGAATGTACCACTGGAAGAAACTATGAAAGATGCTGTAGAGTCTCGAACTTTAGAGATTTTCAAGACTTCTCCAGACAAAGCCATGGCAGGCCTAATATAGTATTAATGATTGCCCTGATTTGAGTGGAAAACAGAACTATACAATTCCTCAAAACAGCTCTTGCAATATGCATTGATGTGTCTCTAGTCTTATCATCTGGCATTTCAAAGAGTTTAATTTGCTACTGGGCTGTGTATCAGAGAAGGATATACAATTCAGATTGTCAGGGAAAACTTCTTGGTAAGGAAGTAATTTCAGTTTATGGCCTTTCCCCCCCCCTTTATCTCAAAGAAGATATTTTTTAGAGTTGTTTGTTTGGAGAGAGAAGAGGAAATATTATATTCAAGCACTTTATTTTGAAAGGTCTCAGTAATCAATAAAATTGGATTGCACGTAAATCCAGAAACTGATAATTAAGCAATCAAATGGAAAGCAACCTGTAGTCAAACTGCTGACATGTAATTTTTGTTTGCAATATCGACTTTAGTATGCCTTGGTAAAAAATGGTCTGGTTCAGCTTTTATACCATAACAGTGGAGAAGCTTGCAGAATATTCTTCCCGTGATTCCTTACAGCCCAATGACCTTGTAGTGAACTCAACATTCCTGCTATTGACTGAGGTAAATCTTGTTCTATCTTCAGCAGCAGGCTGGAAATGGAGGCAAAGTTTCAGCATCTGTCATTCATCGCATGGTATTGGGAATGAGCTATGCCAGCTTCAAGTGCCTTTGCACTTTGTGCTGAAAGCAGCTTTACAAATGTCAGTGGTTACAGGGAACAGGAGAAGTCAGCCTTCCTTCAAGCTTCCTATTTCTTTGTCTGGTTGGGGCATCTTGTGGCTTTTGTGACTAAGTTGCTTCATAGCTGTAAAATAAATTTCTGGCTACAGGCTTGCTCCTCCATGAGAAAGGCCTACTATGTAACTGGTAATTTTTGCAAATAATTTTAGAATTTCAAAATTTCCAAAATGCCATAGAAAAGGCTAGCAAGCATTTTCTTCTATAGGTAGAAGAAGGCAGTTGAGAAAGTAACATGGAAAGCTTATATTTTGTCCTCTACTATTCAATTTCATCTGTGCTCAAAGGCCTATTTATTTAGGCCAGGATATACTTTTCCTTAAAAACAGGCTTTTAAAAAATAATATACAAAGAAAGAAGGCAAGAGGATTTGCTTTGTTACATGACCAACTTCAGCACACAAAATAAACAGACATTGAGTAGAAGTGACAGAAAAAGAAAACTAGATGTAGATTGTAGACTGAACAAGATTGGAGCTTCAGAATATGCACATGCCTACACATACATTACACATCACTGCAAATTCACCATGAAATCCTCAAAAGCAAGCCTGTTACATCTGTTCTGGAAAACCAATATTCTCTCAGAATATAACTGACCCAAAACGCCGTGGTCAGCTTTTCTTTCTATGTGCAACAGTAAGGATTTTTATTTTTAGTATTGGTCGCTTCCATGCCAAAAATTGTAGGTTAGCTTCTTCCTGAACTGATCTGATAACCCTTCCAATACCCTTCTTCTCTTCTGCAAGGAGGAAATCATCTGCTCTAGGTGCAGTTCTGGCAGCAGTATTTCCTCCCTGGTGCATAATTTCAATCATCTGGCTATGCTGGGACAAGCAGCAGGAGGTGACTGAGCCAACATCACAGCCATCAGCTACCAATACAACAGAGGGATACAGCCCCACTAAGCCCAGTATAGTTGCCTCTTAATCTCTTTTATTCCCACTGCAGGGATATCACCCATGTTTATGCTGTTTATGATCCTCACACCATAGAGCAGCCTACTGAGCACCATGGCCTTACTGCTCTACTTGCTTTGGTTAGCACCTACAGCACACAGGAGGGTATGACTGGGAAAAGTGTCCCCACACTGCAACAGGACAGACTGTGTAGATGGAAGGCTGAAAAGCAGGATGACTGTGACTTGATTTTCAATCAATTTTGACTCAATTTTACTTACATTATTAATTCCTGTAGATCCCTTACACTCCCTTTGCATTGGTGAAAAATGGTTTAAACCTCTACCTCTGCCAAGTAGGCAAAGTGCTGGTTTGTAAGGGTAGGAAGGAGAGAGAATGGAGAGGGAAAGTACAAAGAAGAGCTAAAACATCTCTTAAACTCCAATAATTCATTGTTCACTCGCCAGTGTTTCATGGTCTCAATTCCCAGTTCACTTTCTCAGTTCAAACAAATAGCTGCCTGAAAGCTCTCCTGCTAATGCAGTGGCTACCATGTTTGGAGCAAAAACCTTTGAGTAGTAACCTTTGCTTGTTGACAGCTCAGCCTCAAGATTATGGAGCTCATGGAACCCAGGACACATTTACTAAACTGACACTTAGCTCCAAATGTGGGATTAGCCTTTTTATCCTGATTGGTGAATTAAAACACACAAGTTTCCTTAAGACCAAAGAGCAGATGGGGCCAATACAAGCTAGAATCTGTGAACTTGACTGACCTGAAGTAAAATCATATTCCTCTTCACAAAAATCCCATGTTGAGGAAGTCTAGACTGTAAGGTCACACCGTGAACAGCTGGTCACAGCTCTTCTGGAAGGTGCTTGGGACTTTTACCATCTTGGAAATGATGATGTTTCAGGAAGAACTTGAAAAATACTTGCAGAAAGTTAAAACTTTCCATTCCAACAGGTGGCTTGCCCTCTGAGTTTTATGTCAGACCTACCAGCAGTGAGGCCTCTTCTAGTGATTTTGATGAGAAAAGATTATGCCCTCCTTGTCCCATCAGAAAGTTATCAGCTTTTTAACTCACTAATCAGAAGCTGGAGGTGCTGTTTGCATGGTCTGAGTGGTTATTACTGAAATTAACTGATCTTCAGTAAAGGACAGAATGGCAGTGTGGTGGCAACAGCAGCCATGTCTGTCACCAAGGCTGCTACCAATCCCTAAACAAATAGGAGCTGCTGGGCAAGCAAAAGCAGCATCTGCTTCTACTGCATGAACTTGTCCAGTTACACTGGTCAACAAACTGTGTCTGATAAAGCAGGCAATGTCTGATACTTCTGTGCTGGGGTACAGTCAGTTATCAGCTTCTGCATCTCCACAGATCCCACTGGCCTTCATTTTTTTCCTTCAGAAGTTTATCAGTAAAGCTTGAACCATTTTGTGTGTGTAAGTGTTAGATTTATGTACTGTGACAACCTTGATCCTACCATATGTCAGGAATCCCCATGTGCTCTTTCATTTGTAGCATCTACAAAATTCATCCAATAAAGGCAAAAGGTACAGCCTGGCTACAGACCCTCTGTCATTCAGCTACAAACAGCTGGTAGTGCACATTACAAGGCTTATTTAAAGATCAAGCACTTTCACCCATCCTCTCTTATAACTAAACTTGGCACGTAAAAATGTGAAAATAAAAATATCAGTGTAGTGTAGCATTTCAAAGAAGCATTCAGGAAGCAGACAGCCTGTCTTGCTCCAACATGGAGAATTCTGTGGCTGAATGTACAGTCCATGCTCTGAGAATGTCCTAGCTCTGGTATGAAAAGACAGGTTCTGTAGGTGTGAGGTGCATAACTTACCATATAGCTGCTCACACTTGCTCTTGGTAGTCTGAAGCACTGGGTTCTCTGTGTGACCATCTACTGCTAACATTCTGATTTCAGATAAATCTCCACAACTGGCTCTTGATTGGAAGAGGAGGAGTGTTTTTGCACACAGGAGTGTTCTCAACAACTCTATAAATATGTTGTTAGTTGAGGAATAATGGGTTAGAGGCATAAGTACAATCTGACTCTTTTTCTGGGAGCCACTTCTATCTCAGCATTTACAAATATTTTTAGCTTTAGCCTCCTCAACTCTAGTTGTTTGACTCTTCACAAGCCATTTACAGCTTGCTTTTGGCACAAATAGCACAATAAAGATCCAGATTTAAATCTAGTGCCTCCAAGTTGAAGGGATAAAGGGGACTGAGAAAGGTGGTTGTATAAGTGTAGGACAAGACCTGCTGTCTTTTATGAAGGTTTAAACTCTTTCCCATGCCCACTTCAGTCACCACAGAATGACTCATTTCAGTCAGTTCCTGACCTAGAAATACCCTTCATTGTGAGAGGGTGGGAAAGGACAGGCAAGGTACACAAAATAATTTTATAAGCAGTAGGAAGACAGTAGAAGGAAAACCAAATGATCCTATATATTTATCTCCTACAAAGAATCCCCTGGGCTTCCCATAGTCAGCTTCCAGGATGGGAGTCGTTTCAACAGATGTCAACAGTAGCAACAACAGCTGGCTCTCAGGAATATTTGCCCCTGTCATAAAAATTTGTCCATCTTTTCCTTTCTCTGCTTTGACTCTGGGGAAGTACTGGCACTGTTAGGAGAGTTTTAATTGTAAGGCTGTGTTTGCAAAAGTACAGATGTAGGTGATCCTCAAGTGGCCCCATGTGAATCCAAAAGCTGAGCTGTGGTACCAATGTCACGAGTGCCTTCACCAAGGAGCAGTATGCCAGGTAAGCCAAGCTGGAGTTACCTCAAGGAACTGCATGTTGTGCTGTCTTTACACAGCTAACTGAGGTGCCAGCAGGCCCCTATGACAAACTGGATATTGCAGAGCAGCAAGCACAGGGCTAATCCACAAGGGAGGAGGAGCCAGGAGCTGAGAGAGGGACAAGATAAGGAGATAAACCAGACCCATGGTCCATTCAGAAGTTTCAGTCAGAAGAAGTAGAAGATTGGGTCAGAGATAGGGATGGGATCAAGGACAAGAGTGGTGTAGCTGGGATGGGGACTGATGTCTTGGGCTGAGCTGGAATGGGGTATTGGATCATGGGCAGGGGTGGGGGAAGTCTCAGGGGAGGCTTGGCAGGAGCAGTCAGGGCTAACATTGCCTTTGGGGCCATGGTGCTGGAGTTCACAACCAGAAGTTCTCTCTCAAGGTAGGTATACAAAAACTTGTGTTTCAGACAGAGTAATGTTTTAGTTCAATAAGTAAAGTATGTAAGCATCCTTCATTGCAGAGATCAGAACACCAAGTACTGGAACAAATAATGTTTTTCTTCTCTGAGGGTATTTGACACTCTTTTCTGTGCACTCACTTCTCCTGCCTTTTAGGAGGTACATTGCAGGTAGCTGTCACATCTGTTTGATAATCCAGTCAGGTGTGCGTTTGCTCCTGCATTACAGACATTCTTGTAGCTGAATGAGAACAGAATAAAATACTGCAAGAGAAGCCAGTTATGATCACTATCAAGATATTGATATGGTCACTCCAGCTCTTAACTGAAAGACATTTTTGTGGCCATAGAAGCCAAACAGTGAATACCTTATTCAGCTATTTCTTTGGTGAAACTTGCCAGTGAAAATGGAGCAAAGAGTCTGAGATCTAACCTATAGATGGTCGTGGAGAAGCCTGGAATGAATAAATCATAAGAGAAGCTTATGGTAGTTGAACACATTTGCTTCTTTTGCACGTAAGTAATGCTAACTCTTTAGCGTAACTGGGGTAAGAGACAGAAATAATCCAGATGATTGTACTGTCAGAACAGCAAATATATCCATCTTTGGAAAAACTTGCATGCAGACTTCAGTGGAGCAGAGAAGCCTTTTAAAATCGATGGCTAGGGCAGGGCCTCCTGGGAGGCACATATGCTTTGTGTTATAGATTGAGCTGAAGCCAGAAACATTGGGGTAAAGCAGGGTTCACAACCCACATATCCCTACCTGGCTATAGGCACAAAGCATCACTTCTTATGGGATAAGTAGAAGCAGTCTAGTAAAACTAGACTCAGATACACCTACTACCACAGGACTTTGGTTGTCCAGATTAAAATTGTTATCAGAGGCTTGCATCTGTCTTTATGTCAGAACTTAAATTTGGATTGAGGTGTTCCAGTAGTGACTTATCAAAGTTGTTATTTTGGGATTTGATCAAAGCTCTTTATTTTATGTGCTTTGCCTGCAAATTTATGAAATAATACCTTGTGTCTGCCTATGCCATTGCAGTAAATTTTTGAAATTTATATAGCTAGTAGTTATACGGGAAAGGAGAATGACATCCACTGCAAATAGAAAATTTTAGATATGTCTTACACTAGCATCTTGCATTTGCCCCAGAATAAATGACTCTATAACCAAGAGAATCAACAGGGAATTAAACTGTAACTACAGTTTAGATAGTCATTATAAAATTTACTTTACATGAATAGCAATCTTAAGAAATACTTAAAATATGCATAGTATGGTGAAAGAAAAAACCCCATTATTACGAAAATGCTTATGGGGTAAACGGGCTTGGGAAAATCGCTACATACGGGAAATTGCGGTTGTTCTCTTCGCCTGGATACCGGGAAATCCAGGTTCTGCCAATAAACTGAACAAAATGCTCCCTCTCGTGGTGTAAACTCAGGAATGGGAGAGCACAGGCTAGCAGCTGGATGCCGGGGGGTGGGCCCGGCTGTTCCTGCAGCTGCAGCCGGAGCCGGCAGGTTTGGGAAGCCCTCTGAGCTGCGAGAAGCCTCGATTCTTTTGTTGTGATTGTAAGTGGGAGGAAGGCGGTGTTTCATTTGCAAGGCTGAAAGAGGGGCATAGGTGAGGATTTTAACTTGTTGGGGGTTTTTCTTGTTTGTTTTCTTTCGTTTGTTTGTTTTCTTTCTTTTGTTTGTTTGTTTGTTTTTTCTTGTTTGCTTGTCATCTCTCTCTTCCTATGGAGTAAAATGGAAAGCTCCCCTGCTACCCCAGCATAGGTACTCCTCACTGATCCTAGCTTCTGAGAAAAAAGTCCAAAGAGTGATCAGACACAAAAATGGAATTGTGGGTGACAGGGATAGAGACAGAGGGGTGGAAGGAGATGGAAGGCGGGCTTGTGAGTATTTTGGACTTGTGCTGTAGAAATGCTGGGCTGAGAGACGTGGCTTGTGGCTCTTGTCAGACCTAATATAATCACAGAAAAAAGGACTTGATTATTAATTGGAAGAACAAACAATAAAAATTAAAGATGAGGAAAGAATATTTTGGATTGGATTTTTTTTCCTTCTGGAAAAGATGGAAATATGACAGCAGGTGACACCTGTAAGAGAGACAGGGCTGAACAAGGCTGGGCCTGAAGGGTTGAAGCTGGAGGGAAGAACACTGAGATACAGTAAGTGTCAAGATGTGACAGGAAGAGCTGGCTAAGAAGATGGAGGTAGCTTGGGTATTTGTCAAAGCAGAGTAAAAGTGTGGATTTCAGAAAAGCAGCTGTTAATTAACCAAAAGGGCCTGGACTTGCCTGTTTCCACAACAGACCTGGTTATTCATCTTTTTGCAGGTGTCTCTGTTCTGCACTTTTTCTTCTTCCAGATATCATTTTTTCACTTTGGAAGAAAAAGGAGAGGATACCTTACACACCCTTAGTGAAGACAAAGATATTAAAAGGCTGTTTAGAATACCCATTTGCCTAAAAGTATCACTTTTATTTAACAAGATATTCAGATATATATCTTACCTTGAGTAACTAAAATGAGCATTCAACGAATTTTGAATTTGGCTCTTCTGAGATACATAATTTAGCGTGTAGGTGTATTTAAAAGAATACTAGCTGGTAAACTATGGTTACCATCTCAGCCCTCTAGCTGTTGAAAACAGTAAAAGGATTAAAACCCCTCACAAACTGATAGTAGCAATGACTATTTTTGTGCCATTTTTAGTTGTACAGGCTTTTCCAAGCAAATGACTCAGAACACGATTTTATTTCTGAGATATATTGTGAACCCTGTGTAACTTGTAACTCAGCTACAAAGTCTGATAGTGCTCGATTTCATGCAGGCGAGCATTCATTGCCTAAGCCCATATTTAAACACAAGCTTAAATAACAGCCTCTTTCTTTCCCTCTAATATTGCTTCACACTAATTGTGTGGTGCTTGGGCAATCTTACAAGACAATCTCAACAGTCTGAATGTCATGGCCTCATGAGCACTGTTAGCCTTGATCGTCCCGGCCCAGCCTAACCTGGGGCTCACTCTGAGCCCTACCCATGGTCCAGGACAGATTTCAGCCCAGCCCAGGCCCTCAGCCCCTCACTGAGCCGTTCTGCGGACATGCTGCTGTGCTCTGCCCGCCTCTGCTTTACTCCGTGGCTAGATTTTGGACCCATCTTGCCTCTCACTTCTCGGCAGTCCTGCCTCACAAATACTCTTGGCTCAGAAATAAAACCGAGGAGGGAGATTTTTCTCCCCCGACCTTGCAGCCGCCGGGCAGGCACCGGCGGTGCTGCAGCCTCTACAGGGACGCTCCCGGGAAAGCGGGCGGGCGGACCCCGCTCCCCCGGGCTACGCGGAGGCAGCGCGGGGGCGGAACGCGCCTCGCCTCCGTGGGGAGCAGCTACCTCCTTCCCCGACAGCCGAGGACGTGTCAGGGCGTGTCCCCGTCCCTTTCTTCCTTTTCCTCGATTACCCAATTTAACGCTGGCTGCTGTATGCCTCACCCGTGCGGTGCAGCGAGCCCGGTTACCGTGAGCGCAGAGATATCGCGGCCCGGAGCGCGGGGGAAAGGGCCCCGCTGCCCTCCCCCAGCTGCGGCAGGGCGCAGCCAGCCCGCGCCGCGCCCCGGCAAGGTGGGATGCTGCATCGGGACAGGTGTGGCATGGAGAGCTCTGCGCCCCGGCGGCTGCAGAGCGAGGGTTAAACCACCAGGAAAACGCGGAGATGCGAAGGAGAGCTAGGAAAATAAAACCTCATAAAATAAAAATACGAGGAAAAGGCTGGCTTGCGAGCGCTTTCACGAAAATATAAGGAATTGTCTGTTCCCGGTGAACCCGCCGTGTCCGTGCTCCTCTTTTCCTCCCTTCCTCCCTTCACGCCCGGGGCTTTTGTGTGACCGCGGGGGGACAACGGGGGCTCCCGCCGCGCTGCCAGGTCGTCCCTGAGCCTCTCCTTTGGCGTTTCGGACCGGCTCCCCGCCCCGGCAGTGGCTGGGTGGATGCTCGGCACAGCTACAGGTTGCAGGGTGCGGTATGTGAAACACAAGCTCAAATGCATTTTATTGCCCGATAGTTTTCCTTCATGGGAATGTCCGGGAAGCGTGACTCCTCGCACCGCACACCACGGCCCTCAGAAGAACACCCTGGCGGCCGCGCCCTCCCTCTCCACATGTCCTACTCTCCTTTTGCTCCATATCCATCGAAAATGCAAACAGGATTTAAGCTTATCACGAGCCTATTACGCATCTCTCACTCAGTCCTAGTCCCCAGATAAATGGGAAACAGCTTCCATTGTTCTTGCTGAAAGATGGTGCTGCTGGCTTTGAAGCCCCGGCGTAGCCAGATCGCGCCCCTTGAGCCAGAAGTTCCCACAACACGCGCCGCCACCGCGGTCCGTTCCCAGCGGCTCCGCTCCACCGGCCTTCCCGGGCTGCGGGTCCGGAGCCGGTCACCCGGCCCGGCCCAGCCCAGCCCGGCCCAGCCCAGCCCGGCCGCCGCTCGGGGAGCAGAGGGCGCCCCAGCCCCGCGCATCGCCCGCCGCCCCGGGCTCTCGCAGCGTGCAGCGGGCGCGGAGCAGCGAGCAGAGCGCACCCGGCCCCCGCCACAGCCAGGCTTTAAAAAGAGGGCGGTGGGAAGGTGCGGCTTCAGGGATGCTTTGGAACAGGGGGAGAGCTGGAGGGATACCAGTCCTGAGGGCCCAGCGACGTTCAGGCCAGCTCTTCAGCTGCAGAAGCGCCCGGGAGAGATCCATTCTCCTGAGAAATGTGTTGCTTTCCTCTATTTTGCTGCCTTTTGTGTTTAACCGGCAGACCCTCTCATTAAGCGTGCCAAGCATCCAGGCCCGGGAATTTTTTGCCTCTTCCGCCCGTGCCGCCCCTCTCCGCCGTGCAAGCGGCTTTCCCGCTCCCCGAGAGGGCTGCAGGTGTAGGCAGGCGGCCCGGCTTGCCCGCTCCCTCCGGCGCGCAGCATCCCAGCTCCGCCCCAAGGTTCGGGTGCGGAGGGTCGCGGAGCGCCCCGCAACTCGGCGTGTCGCGCCCGCTCTCCTCGGGGCAGGGAGCTTGGCCGCTCCCTTCCCTTTTTTTGAGGGATGTGTGGGGGGGTAATGCTGCAAGGTGTGTTCGCAGACCCGCGATCCAGCCCCCCCCGCAGCCTGCACGGCTGATATTTAAACCTGGGGTCCGTGCGCCCCCTAAGCGCCAGCGCCGAGCAGCGCATCCCCCGCCCGCGAGCCCGGAAAATAAATAAATAAAGCGTGTGGCTTTTGAACTGCCCACAGACTGTCACAGGGAAGGGGGGAGGGAGGGAAAGAGGGAGGGGGAGAGAGTGAGAAATGCAGAGGCAGCAGCCGCGGTAGCGGCGGCAGTGCTCCAGCAGGCACTAGGCACTCCAGTCCCGGCGAGCGAGCGGGCGAGAGCCAGAGCGCTCCGAGCGAGGCGAGGAGGCTCTGGGCTACCTGGGACTCTCTTTGTGACACCCCAGCACACAAACACACCGACAGGGACAGAGGAAAAACACATAAAGGTAAGACGCGGTGTGTCTCACTTACGCCGTTTACACAGCAGCCCGCGAGAGTTTTTTGCCATTTTCCCCCCTTCTGTTGTGTCTCGATTGTGGGGAGGGGAGATGTGCGTGTGAATCGGTAAGAGCAGAGAGAGCGGAGCAGCCCGGGAGGCGCCTGCTCGGGCACATTTTAGGAATATCGCTGAGAGGAGCTCGATTCCTCGAGAGGGAACCACCTGGGAGCGGGATCGAGGCACACAACGGACCGAAGGCGATTCCGTGAGATTTAAATGCCCGGGAAGGTTCTCTTGGGGAAGGGTGGGGGTAGCGGTGGGTGTGGTGGGAGTAATAGTGGTTTATGCCGAATTTCTTTTCGGTGCTTTTAGCCTCTTTCCAAAGGGAGTCTGCTTAATTAATAATAACAATTTAAAATAAAAAAAGAAAAAAAAAAGAAAAAAAGTCAAAAAAGAAAAAAAAATATAAAAGAAAATAAGGAAGATGCCCCAAGCTCTCCATGAAAGGAAGCGCTGGGAGAAGAGCACACACGGCGCCAGGAAGATGGCAGGGCGGCTGGGCGGGGGGCGGCGGT
>VZTT01064061.1:9286-28937 GCA_013400855.1 Buphagus erythrorhynchus | reverse complement strand
AAAAAAAAAAAAAAGAGCTGGTTGCAGAGTAGAAACAGACCTTTCCATGAAATCTTGGGAGAGTTTTGTGTGGTTGCATTTTCAGACACTCAGCTACCATTGAGCTAGTAATTATTTGGAAATCTGCCATGAAAAGTTGATCTTGCACTAATTTTGAAAACAAGAATTTTGGAGGGTTTTGTTTGCTTTTTTTTTGTTTGTTTGTTTGTTTTGTTTTGTTTTGTTTTGTTTTGTTTTGTTTTTTTTCCCATCTGTATGAAGAGTATTCTTCAGTTTTTTTGTACACGTTTGTGGACAAATCCCAGGTCTTGATTTAGGTGTGTAAGTGTAGTGTCCATGGATGCAATGTAAATTAATTGGGCAAAATCTAGTTCTTCAAGCAAGAAAACTGGATGATCTTCAAATACATAATGAAGAGTATAATAATCAACCAATATTCAAGGCCCTACCTTCATTCACACAAGGGTAGTAAAGGCAGGCCATTTTGAGGTACACTATAGCAGTAGGGAGACTGATTTGTAATTAAAGAAAGATACTTAGGAATGACTTGGGTTGCTGCTTCTGTGTCAATCAGAAATGAAAAGAATGAGGTATCAACCAGAGAAATCAAAGAAATTCCTGAAAGCATTATAGACTTGATAATAGAAACCATATGCAGCATAATGGGGGTTTCATGCATTAGTAGGAAATGCTTTCAAGATTAAAAAAATATGCAGGAGGAAGAAGGGGGGAAACCTCATACAGAATGGAAAGGACCTTAAAATTTTCCTTACAATACCTTGTATCTCACAGTTCTCTTCTCTAAAAGTGATGCCACCTAAGCTTCTTACTTCAAGATGGAGAAACGTGATTAGTAGAAAAATGTATCTATTGGTTATTTTGTATGAAAATTCATAAGTTTAAAATAGAAATAGATTGATAGCAATGTGATTCCTCAAACATGAAAGATTCCTGACCTGCCAGAATCTGAAAATAAATCCTTTGCCTTTCTTCTGCACACCAATAAATGTAAAGAGATACTGATTTGTAACACATGTGGAATGGCCAGGTTTTGCCTGGGAGCAAGATGTGTAGTAATGCTGTCTTAAGTACGGTTAATGGAATTTAACTCTGAGGAAACAGTTTTATTAATAAAAAACTTCTGTCTTAGGATCTAAATCATAGACTGATCTCTTTTGATGTGTTTGGTACTGTCTTCTGCAGAATAGGAATGAAGTAGTCTGTATAGTTGCCTGACTTGGGTATATACTGCCAAGTACCCCACCAGTGCAATAGTGTTGGGAAAGCCACATGCTTTTTAGTCACATGTTGCGTAGTTTAGAGTTTAGCCTGGTAAGTAGCCACATATGATTATGATCTGCTGATCAAGGGATTTTTTTTACCTTTAGGAATTTAAACATCTTTTCAAAAGAGTTTATTTTGTGTACACTGCCTTAGCAGTTGCTCAGAGCAACATGACCTGGTACTTCATGTAAACCATAGTACTGATGGCAGGATCTTAATTTTGATTAGAGGCTTACTGTCCTTACAAAGGATACAACACTGAATGTGCAATAAGACTGGGCTTTAGCTACCAACCTTGATGGATGATGTTATGATGGTGATTGTAAAGCTACTGATGCCTTGGCATGAAGAGGATATGAGTGCACTGTTGAACCATAACCTTTTCCTTCAGGCAAAAGCCTAGTAGCTATAATGACAAAGTTTCCCAAGGATTAATTTTAATGACAGAAATCTAGGCCATCATGACATTGCGTGACAAATGGAAGCTAGTTCTGTACGAGTAGTGAAATCAGGGGGCTGCGAGCTATCTCCTGTTTCAATAGTCTTTAAATACTCAATGGGATGCAGAACATAACCCCTGCAGAAGGACAGAGCCTGATTATAGTTTTTGAACTTATTTTCTGCTATTACAGTTTTTTTTTGTGTGGTTGGTTGGTGATGGAGGGGCTCATATTCAAAATTACATCTCGATGTGATTAACTATTTTAGGATGAAGTAGATGGTCACATAGTGGGATCCTGTAGAGGTGCATCTGCTAGACAAATTTAAGATGATTGCTGAACTATGGAGAAGAAATGAAGCAAAGTTAGACAAAACAAAGAATGGATCAACAATGATAGAACTGATGCAAATTTCTCTCATCTTCCTACCTTAGAAAACATGCCAAACATGCACAAATCAGGATATAGAAAACAGTGAAAATCCAATTACAGACATAGTCAACAGGGAAGAGTTACACCATGAGAAATACTTTGGTATGTGCTTGTCTGAGATAGACTGAAGCCACAGAATTGCTACATCAGCTTCCCGTAATCATCCTTCTTCAAGGCAGTGAAGCGCGTCATTAGCGGAGAATGAAAACAAAAACAAAAACAGGGTAGAGGTGATATAAAATTAAGTCTGGAAAGGGACAGGGTGAAACCTGTCACCACTGGATGAGGTGTTCAGATTATTTCTGCATTTCCCTTTCTACACAGTTTCCAGTAACGCAAAGTTGCTGTATTTTGGCTAGTGCTGGTAAGTGCATGATTGACTTTTGCTGCTAATTGTACAGATCTGGTGGGAGGAGGCAAATTCAGTGAGATCTGAGATGATGAAATCAGTTCTTATGGGTTTCTTGCTGTCACTAGAAAAACTGAAGCAAATGGGGAAGATGTGCTAACTGCTCTGACCAGCGTTTCCTAACTAGATATGCTGGGAGAGTGGGGCTCATTTTCCTCCAGTAGCATCACTCAGCCCTGCATGTAAACCCTGCACCAGTGAATGTATGGTCTGCACTGGGAATAGCTGATGTCACTGAAGAGAGGGTGAAAGATGTGTGTTGGCCATTGCTTTTCTTTTCAGTTCTACAGTTTCAGTTCAGTTTTTTTTCAGGCCTTGCAAAGCAAGGGAGACAGAAGTTCTCCAGAGGATAAAATTCACAATCAGGCCAGATTTCCCAGGCTCTTCCATTACACACTTTGCTGGAGATGTAGGAGAGTACTGTTGGTTTGTAACTTTATTTCACTTGGAGCTTTCACTAGGAGCATGCGAGGCTTCTGTAATGGTACCTGAGTGTTCAGGATAGCCCCTGATCCTGTAATTCAAATGCTTAAATTAGCAGAATGAAGCAAATGTGGAAATGTGGAAACCCTTTCCTTGTTTGCAGTCCACACATGCTCTGTGTAACTCCAGCAGTCATAGGTGAGAGCTTTCTGATAGCTCTAGAATGCTGCACGCAGGATGTGAAAGTTCAAGCAGAGTGACAAGTTGTCTTTGAAGATATCTTTTTTTCTGAAGGATCTGGTATTACTCACAGGAAAGAATTATAGTAAGAGGAATTTATCCATTCTCTGTTTCTGCATGCTGTTCCCTTTTCTTATTTCCTACCTTCAGAGATCTTCATCTGGAAAAAAACCCCATCCTCTGGTGAAGAGGTACCAGCAGAAACCTTTTAAGCTGCTTGTAGCCATCTGATGTTCCAACAGTATTGTGCATTTTAATGATTTATTCAGTGCTAGTTTCCCTAGTGATATCTAGAGGAGCATTCAGCTTTCTGCATAGTGGCCCATCCTTTCCATCCGGTTGCCTTGAATGGATGACATTACCTTAATGAATAATACTTTTAGAGCCAAGCTAAGTAAGATCTGCCATGTGCACTGAAATATGATAGTTCACCAGAGTGCACTCTTTTCCTGTTCATGTAATAGTGAGTAGAAGCCTCAACAGAGCTCAAGAAAACTAATGTTACAGTATTTTTTTTATAAGCACTAGAATGATTATTAGGTCACTGAAAGTTCAGCTGTCATCCTCTTCTGTGGATGGGTCAGTGACTGACAGATTCATGAAGAAATGATTGGTGCTGCTAGCGATAGGAATGTGACACTCCTTGTGGTGTCTCATTTCCCGACTGAACAGCACACTGTACTGACAATCCACTGGGCCACAATACATTGAAAGTGGCCTTCAGTGCTGAGGTACCTTCTGTTACCAAGGGTTCAAACTGGACTGCAAGTCACCTGCAGGTGTTTTTGCAAACATCTCTTGGAACATCACTGTTACCAAGACGTTATGGAGAAGAGCAAACATATCAGTTAAGAGATGACAAATGCTTGAAGCAGGATAAATATTGTGTCTTTAAATCCTTGCCATGTGTGTTCTGGGTTGGAGTTGATGTATGGAGTACGGTGTTGAGGGAAATGAGCTGGCGTTGCATGCTCTCCCACAGCCGTTGACCCTGTGAGGAACATCCGAGTGCCTCACCATCTGAAACACAGAGGTGATAGAGAACGAAGGAAATTCTGCACTGACAGATTTGTAGTTCAGCAAAAAATATCTGTCCAGGAGTTTTCTGTGGAACAATGACAGTAAATTTACGGGCTGAGAATAGAAATATTAATCTCGGCAGCTTTTATTTCCTTTCTACTTAAAAAACAAGTTATTTGGCACATTTTCTTCTGACTGAAGAAGCTATTTTAAATGCCACTTGTTAGAAACTGTATCCTAACCTGTTGATATATACCCTATTTTCTCTGTCCATATTTGTAAGTGTATCCCATTACAAAAAGTTTTGTTGTCTTCAAACTAATTTTTCATCTAGCTTTGGCTCCGTGGCCCTCCTTGCCATGTTACTGTAGCTTGCTTATCTGTATTTAAATTAAATTAGCATGGTGGCTATGTGGCCATTTCCCTTGCTTATCCTTTCTAGAAGTCCATATTATCACATGAACTATATTTTCACATATTTTCAGCCATGAACTAACTCAGCCTATTTCAGGGAACACCTTGATAATCACACAGTAACATACAGTGTGTGCACTAGCAGACATGCAGAACGCAGGAAGATCTGTGTCATCAGCTTAATTGTGTGCTGGCATTCATATGTAATGAGCAGAGGTACCAGAGTCCAGAACCACTTCTTGTAAAACTTTAATTTTGAACTCTATAACTCATGCTACTAGACCCCAACGGTTTGCATGCATATGGCTCCCAAATCTAGATGTTCACTAAAGTGAGATCATATCAACATGAGAACTTGGTCTTAAACAAAGCTTCATGCAAATCCTGTAACAATATGGAAAACTTGGAGCTCTGCCAGCTGAAAGCATTCAACAGTTTTAAACTTCTTACCAGTTGAAGAAATATTAATGTGATTTCCTCTGCTGACTGGAAGAGGAGAGATCTTTTCCTTTTTACACATTGTTTTAGTTTTAAACAAAAGTGACTCTTGACTAAATGAAAAAAAAATCCACCAGCAAATCCAATCCTTCTGTGATAGCTTGAATTGTCAGTTTCATTTTCAAGAAGAATTAGATTTGTTTGATTCCTGTAGAAAATTAAATTGCTGAAAACTCATAATTAGACTGCATTAGTGAGTTGAAAAACCTTCCAGAACAGAGTTTTAGGGGAAACATTTGCTATTATAAAAGACAAAGCTTGTCTGTCAAGCTGTGGCTGTGCTGGGTTGCATATTGCATAAAGGCCAGTAGCTGTCACAGTCACACTGGCCTGGGCTTCTTTTTTAGAGAACCATTCTTTGGATCCACTTCTAATTGCTCTAGATTTTAATTGTGTTTAAATAAAGCATAACATCTATGAATGATGGAGACAATAATATGGTTGCTGTGGACATTGAGTATGATGCCATCAAGGTGAGGACCGTGCTCAGGCCAAGTGAGTTCATGACGACAGGTATATATGTCTTTTATTCTGAAGGACAAGTTTGTAGCTACAGGGTGAAGACACAGAGTAGCCTTTGGTCCCTCTGGAGGGTCCCCAAGTAGGGGGCCAGGGGACTGAAGGGTATTGATTTTGATCATCTGCTGTATGTTCTGGTCTCAAAAAACCCCCTCAAAAGACATTATTTTCATTAAAATTACAGCTAGTCATCTCAGTTAATTGACTCCATACATAGAGAAAACTTACAGTGTTGATAGAGCCAAAATCATAGATAAATATAAGGTTTATTCACAGCCTGATCTCCGCCCACAAGCCCTTTCAAGTTTTGAATACTAAATACTAATACTTGTTTCAAGTCCGCAGAAGTTTTGCACATTGGAATGAAAAACCAGAGTCTTCCCTAGTCCCGAACTTCCTTTTCAACACCCTTGGAATTTGGCTGTGGATCTACTACATGGTCCTCAGCATTTTAAGGTTTTTTTTCTAAGCTTCTAGTTCCTGACTTGAATCTTTTGCCTGTCTCACCCTGCTGTCTTTGGGAACTTCACCGCTGAGCAGCCTTAGGGATTCCACCTGGAAAGGAGCTCCTCTGGTCTTCTTAAAGCAAGCAAATAAAATCAGACTGTCCAAGGGAACCTTCTGGGCTGTCTTGCAAAAACAGTGGCTTTGGTGAGACTGCATCCATGGTTGGAAGTGCCAGTCATTGGCTGCTGCACTAGTGATGTTCACTGACTATCTGCTCTGGAAAGAAGACCAAAGAAATGACTTAATTATTACAAATGCCCTGTTTTATCTTAATTAATCTAGCCATATGATCCTGGTCCCCTGATCAAATTAGCTAGGGAGATAGTTAAATATAACTTCATGTATCTAGGCACATTTAGCTATTTGTGGTTAAATCTGCTCATGGTTCCTAAGAGACTGTATTTCAAAGTTACAGAGTCACAGCCAGGAATACCTTCATATGAAATAAAAAATACAGAGTTCATATTAACTAACACAGTGGAATATTTTTGAACCTTTGTACTACACCTCACAGCTTGCTATCCCATTAAAACCTTTCATGGAAACAAGGAGTCATCTTTCTGATCTTTCTGTGTTCTGTCACTTAGGACTGGCAAGTAACTGAGCTGTACACAAGAAATGGGATTTCCACTGTTTGCATAGATAATTTTGGACTGCATGAGGAAAGTAGCTGCTCTTTGCTCTGTAACAGATGACAGATGATCAGTAAGCTGAGATAAAATTCTTTAAATAATTTTTAATGAATAAATCATAGTAAAAATTCCTTATCTGTGGAATAATTTCCAATAAAGACAGTATGTGGTAGTTGGGAATATGTGGTCAGAATTACAATAAAGAAGATTTTGTTGATGACAAAGGGAAAACAAGAATAACAGAGGTCCATTCCTTAGTTGTGTTAAGTGTTTAGAATCAGAATAGAATAAATTGCCTTTTAACTACCCTAAAATGGACACTGAAGAATTTCCTTTTTATATCGTGCTTTGAACATTTAAAGATATTACTTGCATGGGTCATATGCCACATAAAAGAGAGCTACTGTTCAAGTGGATGCACATGTAAGCAATAAGAGTGATCAAACAGGACCTATGAAAGGGAGAAATGAACACATTGGTTTTGTGCAGTGTAAAGAAGCGAATGATTCTTTTAAGACTAGGTAAGAAATAACCATTGAGAGATGACTTAAATATGACTCATTCTGCCTTGGGGCAAGGAGAGGGAATATCTTGATTTCTCTTGAGGTATCTTTCAGTCTTGTGGTTTGTGTGATCAGGGACATGGGGAACCTTTGGAGTGAGCTAGGTTTTGAGTGCAGAGAAATTAGTTCAGTTGAAACAAAATCCTTCCCAAGTGTACTGATTTATGGGCAATGTGTCTAAACTCTGTTAATACTAAGATCCAAAGATGAACTCTCTGCTAAGATGCTTTATGGATATGGTATATGCTAGAAATAAATACACAAATAAGGCTTTTCTAGACCTGGCAAGAGGCTGCTTAGTTTATTGAGGCTGAACAGCATAGGTTGTTAAATGGAGATTTCTCATAGTACTTTTGATAGAATTCTTTAAATGGGCTGTAATTTTGAGGCTATTCTTCAAAATGGGGCTAATGTGCAAGAAGGGGAGAAAAGCTTACAAAAATGACTGAGGCTTTTCAGTTCCTAAGTTTTATTTCAAGATAGAGATAAGTAATCGTGTGTATGTGTTTCAAAATTCTACTCTTCAAGCCCAGAATGAAATTTTGTGACTGCGTCTGAGGTCAGTTGCATACTTCTGATTGATATGATATTAGGATGTCTTTTTTTGCTTTATTTATAGACTGCAGAAACGTTTGCTGGGTTGTTCCACAGATGAGTGGAGAAGGCTATTCACATGTTTGCAACACATGATGACTGAAACTTAATGGTATAATAACAATAGCTTGGAAAGTGATATAATTTCTAAAGAAATCCTTGGTGTATTCATAAATGCTTTCAAATAAACATAATATTTAGCTGAACAAATATCTTTGTGCAATTCATCTTTTGTGTGCAGGTGGGCAGCTGCCGTTGAAGTTCCTGGTTCGATACCAGGGGCTATCCATGCTTTGGACTGTGTGTTTGAAATCAATCAATCAATCAATCAATCAATCAATCTTTTCCTACCTGAGGGCAACCTAAGAGGTATTTGGTTTCCATATGTGCCTACTGAAAATAGTGAGCTCTCAAGAAGCACTTGCAGATTTTGCCTGTTTTTCTGTTTAATGTACCAGGTTCTTGGCTAGTTGCCCATGTGTTGGTATTATGAGAGATAAGGGAATGCTCACCTTCATTTAGCTGCTAATTGTTAGATTATTCAGCAACGTATGGATGTCAAGTTGCTCACAGCAGTGTGTTGGCACTTTTTAAAGTGAACCTTTCCAAGAGGGAGGCATGTTTAGGAGCATAACTAGAGTGGTGGGCTTGATTCTGGTTTTATTCATGTAGATCAGTGAGTATCTGATTTGAATCTAATTGAGTTGCACTAATAAAGTCAGAGCTGTGAGCCACTAGAATTTCACTGTAATTTGGATGGTTGAGTGGGCAGCACTGATTTGGATTGATGTTCAGATATATATATAAATATAAAATACTTGCTTGTTTTTGCAGTTGTAATACAAAAACATTCACCAGAACACTAAATCCCAGTGTTCTCTCATCTGTTTGCTTTTCTGCCTTTCTCCTTGCCTCCTTTGAGAAACCAGTGGTAGGTTAATTTGAATAGTATCGATGTTGAAGGCAAGTTTTCTACTGCCTGAAGAGGAAGAAGCATTACCTTTTTAATCTGTGCAAGGTAAGTATGTGCAGCAGTGCAGTTTTTTGTGTTGAGAAGATAGGTCAGAAAACAATATGCCTTAGGTTAGAATTATTAAATCCCTGGCATTAGGTCTTATTAATATTAATAAGCTCATATAAACTGACACAAAGTACTGCAAAATGGATTTTTTTTTCCAGTTCATGGGCCTGTACATGAGAAAGAGCACACCTAGTAATAATGGCAGTGAGGAAAAGGAGTGTGCCCTAGATAAACTGGGTTCTGCAAGTGTGCACTGCTATGCAGTAGCATGTACTATGGTAGGTAGGGAGTGTGTAGTAGTAGTGCAGACGCAGGCAGTGCCCTCTCCTCTGCAGGAGATCTCTGTGTGGGAGCTATTGAATGAGGGCTGAGGGTTAGAGTGGTTGTGGGGATTTCACTGCTTGTCCTGGGCTTGAGTCAGCATCCTGCATCAGAGCTGCCTTCAGCTGTGTTTTGGTGGTTAATCTGGTTTTGCTAAAACTGTTCACAAGTAATCCAACCAAGCCTGTTTCATCAGCTGCCTTATGGAGCTCTGCAGGGCAAGCAACAGGTAAGCAAGAGGAAGGACTAAAAATGACATGTTTGAATTTCATTTACAGGTTGATAAACCCTAGAAAAACAGTTTTTGTCTCTAAGTATTATGTGCATGCTGATGCTTAAACTCAGAGCTGGTCTGATTTTTCATAGAGAAATATCTCACAGGCCTCAGTCAGATATGGTTGACACAATTACTCATTTTTACAGAAACCTTTTCTACTGAACAGACAGGCCAAGAAAAACAAACACGAATTTTCAAATCAACACTCAAGTCTGTATTTCATGACTAGAGTATGTTTTTGAGACTACTATCTGCAACATCCTCTACTATGAGGACAAGCTGAGAAAGTTGGGGTTGTTCAAGCTGCAGAAGAGAAGGCTACAGGGAGACCTTAGAGCAGCCTTTCTATACCTGAAGTGACCTATAAGAAAGAAGGAGAAGGGCTTTTTACAAGGACATGTAGGGATAGGACAAGGGGGAATGGCTTTAAACTAAAAGGATAGATTTAGATGAGATATTAGGAAGTAAAATTCTTTGCTGTGAGGGAGATGAGGCACTGGAACAGGTTGCCCAGAGAAGCTGTGGATGCCCCAGCCCCTGGTTTTGTAGAAGGTGTCCTTGCCCATGGCAGGGAGTTTGGAATTAAATAATTTTTTAGGGTCTCTTCTGACTCAAACCATTCTGTGATAGTAAAAACATTTCAATTTTCTGCTGTAAGGTAATTAGCCACTTCATAAAGAGTACAGTTCATAAGAGTTTCTAGGTTTAAGGCCTAAACCATGCAATATGACACAAAGCCAATGGACTAATTAATGTTGATTAAAGAAAGACATATATAACATGGATAGTCAGGATGCAAACCCTTGCTCTTGCTGACTTCAGCTGGGGTATTAGCCTTGTCTCCTGTAAAACATATTCAGCAGACTATTATCTTGTTTTGGCTGGGTCAGGCTCAGCCCCTACTGATAGAGCTGTCTACTCTGTGCTATACAAAGTACCAACTGGCAAGAGAATGTCTCTGGTCTGAGCCCTCACTGAGGTGTTGAAAGCTCAGGTTCAAGTCTAAAATCAGCAGGGGAGAATTGAAACATGCTCTTTTACAGAAGAAGTGACCCTCTTTAAGCAAAGGGGAGCTAAATTTTTGCCTGTTCGACAGTGAAAGCTTATATAAAAACGCCAAAAATACCAATCTTTTGGGGGACTGTAACAGGTTTTTACCATGTAGTTCTAGTATAAAGAAAATGTCTTTGTTTGAATTCATAATTAAATATGTACTCCTTATGCTGTTTTGCAGTATTGTATTTGTAGGAGTTACTGGGAAATGTTCAAGTCCCCAACTGCAAATTAAATGCCTGGAACGAATCTTACCCACAGAGCTGGTCCCATTATTTTACATTAAAGACAAAAAACATTGTGTGAAAAATTAAAATTTACATTACAATGTCTGTGATTTTTTTCCTTATTTGAGAACAAATCCCATCTATGGTGTTAGATACTTCCACCCCAAGGGTGCAGGTGTGACAGCTGACCTGAACCAGCAGCTCCATAGGATGGGCTGGCTTCATGCTCTCCCCTATTTGTTTTGTTTTTCTTCTGGCTGGGCTCCTTTCCTCACAGCTCAGTGAACTGAATCACCTCACACTGTGCTCAGCTAAGAGCCAGACCAGCTGCAAGGGAAGAGAAGCTGGCAGTGGCTGTCCCACTTGACAGCAAACTATTTCATCTGGCTTAGCTGTATCAACTAAATACACCTTCATTCCAAGATTGTAAAGATTTTTAATGTTTTTCATCTAAGCATGCTTTTCATCTAAACCCACATTTGTAAGATGATTCATCTTATGACTAGAACATGGAAACATCAAATTATGAAATTTAAAAAATTATTGTGCTTTAAACCCAATTGTGAAGTCTTCCAAAAAAATGCATTTGCTTTAAAGTATAGTAAGTGAATTACTTCAGTCACAAAGGGATAAATATGCCCAAAGACCAGTGTGGGAGATCAGAACTGAGTTAACTCAGATTGTGACCTTTAATGACTGTCTGCATCTCTTACTTCCATTATTTTGTGTAAAGGAAGACTGACTCAAATCTTAAGCTTGCTTCTTTTTTTTTTTTTTTTTTTGTCTTTTAAAGTAGTTTCCTGTTAAAGAAAGCAATAACCCTTATGGTTTATCATGCAATCCTTTTGGTTACATCTGAGTGAAGATTGATGTGTAAAACTCAGGTGTGAGTAAACTGGTATGGTGAGTGAAGGGATGCCTCTGACCATTCAACACTTTGGTATCTTGGCCAGGAGCCAGACTGTTCAAGGGATATTGTGATCCTGGCATTGCAAAAGAGTTGAAGAAGGCTTAATTAATTCTTATTTTATGTTGCCTTTTGATTTGAATAATTAAAATAGTGAGTAGGTTGTTATTATAAAACTGTGATGGTGAACTGGAAACTTGGGTTCATACTTTCAAGTTTCTTAGTGTTTGCTTAATTTTGGTTGCAGGGAGTTTGGGGGGATTTCCTTCAGTTTTAATCAAGGGCCTATATTTTAATTACTAATACATATTTATGATCACTTCAAAGGAGTTGTGGGGTTTTTGTTTCAGTTTTTTTTTAATGTAAGAGTCACTTATAGTTTGCTTCAAAAGATAAAGGGTACTTTAGCTTGACAGTTTCATCTGTAATTCTTGATTCCCACTACAAAACAGGTCTTTCAGACAACAGGCTGTACTCCTTGATAGAATTAGTTCAGTAAAGCAGCAATGAAAACATGTTGCACATAACAAATTGCTACACCAGTGGTTTAAGAAATCCTTTTTACTGTAAACAGGAACTTAGCACTTTTTCTGAAATGTCTTAGCCTGTGGAAAGCTGCTCAGCATAATTTATGATTTCTCACTTAGCGTATTTATGAAACAGCTGTAAATCTGCACTTCATTTTGTACAGGGGTTTTGTATTTATGTCTACTGTGTCAGCCATTTGGCTGCAGGAAAACAGTACCACTTGCTCAAGGGAGGGGAATTTAGCACTGTCAGCCAAAAATTGAGACAGTTTGTCAGGACAGCAAGGTAAGTGTGCTATTCGTGTGTAAAGCTGTGTTTTATGAGGTGAGCCCAGCAATCATATTGTCTTTTCATGCAGTAACTCATTGGACCCTTCCTGCCTACTGAAACTCCCTAGAAGTCTTTTCTACCATGTCCTGAGGCAATGCAGTAAAAGGAAAGCCTATTGATGGGATTTTTGAGAAACCAACTGCAAGTAAATGCATTTTCTGATTTTATCTGGAAGTGAAGAATAGTTGGCCCAGCCTCATCCATCAGATCTACAGCTTTCTGCTTGTTTATATTGCAGCCATAAAAGTGGGAGTCTGTCCATCATGCATTTGGTAGCTTTAGAAGTGCAGGAGTTGGCTCTGTTTCCAGCAGCACCATAGCCACATTTATGAGGAAGCTCTGTGGGAGCTAATTTTATCCTTCTGAGAATTTTAACATCCTCCTGTAGAATTTCACATGCATTTTGCCCTACTGCTTCCACTAGCATGGACACCAATATGCTATACTTCTCTGTGCTCCACAGTTCTACCTTCCAACTGCATGTTTCAGTACCAGCTTCACTATTGCTTTGCCTGGAGTAAGCGTCCTTGTTCCATTCTTTTAACTTGAATTAAATTGAATAAAAGTAACATATGAAAAAAATCAGTGGTAATCATACTAGTTTTATCTTTTATTATAAAACTTTTTTTTTTGCACACGCAGCTTTTCAGAAATGCTCGTAAAATCTGACAGATCTTCTTCAGTCTTAAAAAGCTGAGTAATTACCAAATGGCAGAACGAGATATGACAATAATGATGGAGATCCTGCTGCCTTATATTTGCACTCTTCTACATATGAATGGCACTACAGAGACTGAATCCATCCTACAAGTGTTAATGGGTGCAGTGCCATTCCTTCAGCACAGATAGTCAGCATAAAAGCAGGTTAAAGCACACCAGTGTTCCCTCCGTTAAAGGGAGCAGGACTCTGTCCCCTGTTTTCTAGTAGTTTTGTTTCTGTATGCCAAACTCACATTGAGTGAAAGAATGAAGCTTCTATAAACTGTGATGTAACTTAGATAATAAGTGTATGGCTAGCAGAGAGCAGACTGAAAAAAAAGCAGTTTTTGACTTGAAGTTGTGTTCTCACAAAGCTTTCTGACTTGCGCACCCCTGGGTGATGCCACATAGCTTCTTGGTGGGGAAGTTTTCCAGCTTTGGGGGTGTGAGGAACGGTGCCTGAGAGCTTACCCAATGGTCCTGCTGGGCAAGCTGCACAGCTGTGCTGCTGCATCAAAACCTGCTTCCTTCTTCTACTGCTTGTGAATTTCTTTGCACATCCACACTGCTGGTGCTGCCGGGATGGCTCTGTGATGCACCAGTGGTGTTGAGTTAGCTCAAGGCGCATGCTAGAGCTGCATGGCAGCACACGGCTCAGCAATCTGCAGAAACCACACAAGCAGCACCAGAAAGGCACAAGAAGTTAGCCCAGGCTGTGCTTTGGGTGGCCACATGACCACCACCCCCTGGTGTAGCTGGTGTTAAAGCCGGGCAGTGTGCCTTGGCACCGCAGGTGCTCTTGGGCGAGCCTGTGCCTGATGGAGCCTCGGAGCACTGCAGCTCCTTACCTGCGTTAGCATGTCTGATGGAAAAGCTGCCTGTTAAAAAGACTCCAGTAGGTATAAAAGCTGCTGCCTCTGAGAGGAAGAAAGGTGACTTTTTGAGAACTTCTTCTCAAGAAGGAAGACGTTATATGAATTTTTATCTGAAACTCAAGTGCTAATAATGCATAATCACTGCAAAAATCTAATCTGAATATTAACAACTCCCTCTGCTCTTTTGCGAAGACAAACATTTCTTTCTAAATCTCAACAAAGCAAGCTTTTAATGTGGGTCAAATGGAAATCCTGTTTATTAAAAAGCTGCTAAAGACAACTAGATTTTTAATTTCAATGGAAGAGGCTTCTCTGTGACCCTTAAAGGCATGCCAGTGGACTCTTCCAGAACATGCCTCAGTAAACAACAAATGAATCACTGAGGTGCTCTAACAAGGATTGATGTGTCCACCCAATTAGAGGGATATAAAGAGCTCTCCCTTGAAATTCTGGGTTCATTTGGGTTGCTCTGCCATTTCCGCAGTCTAACGCTGAAGCATTGCTTCAGGGGTATTGTTGGCCTCAACAACTGGCTTGTGTGCATTGTCCTAGCTAACAAGTACAATTTTTGTACAGATATTTCCCCTATGAAGTACTCCAGCAGAGAAATAAAAAAATAGCACTGAATGTCAAAGACAAATCCCTCACTAATATCTGTTTAAGCTAAAAGCAAGGTCCAAATTTAGCACTGCTAATGAGTGTGATTGATAAGACTTGTTAATCACCTGTTTTCAGGGCCTTGCAATTTTTTAACTTTACGTGGGTTTAATTTTCTTTTTCATGTTTTGTTAAAATATGCACGGTTTTGGGGGGGTGAGAAGGTGCAGTGCATGTTGCATGGTGTGAGTAATGAAACTGGTCAGATGAAGCAATGCATGGAAAATTCATTAAGTATTCTGAGGCTGTTTCCTCTTTCTCTTGGAACAAGGTTTCTATTTTCCATTTCAACTGTACATGTAACTTGTACTGCTTCAGAAATAATTTCCTCACATCATCTTAAAAGAAAATTAAAAATTAAAACATTTTTTCACTCTACAGAGAATTTCTATTTCAGAAAAATAACCCAATTTTTTTGTTTTGCACAGAAAAACACATAAAGTAGCCTTAAAAAGGATATAATATGCATCAAGAGTAACGCAAAGATGAGAGTATGTTTTGTTTTTCAACCGCTGCTACTTCAACAATTGGGGCACTTCAAGACTGCACAGGGTATCTTGCTGGTGCTATTTAAGGATTCCCTCTGACAAAGTGTGGTGCAATTTAAAATTCCCTTACCATGCTTCTAGGAAAAGTGTATCATGTTATTACATCTGAAGATAACTACATATTGACACCTGAAATTTCATTTCCTAGACCGCAAATGAAAGCCTGACTTTTTTGTTTAATTGCCTTGGCTAAGCAACAAATCATTACAAACCATCTGGTTAAGATATTCAACTGACTCTTATAGAAGATGCTTTAACTCCTACCTTTTTGTTGCTTCTTTTTATCCCTTCAAGGTGACCTGGGTCTCAGTAGGGGACTGTAACTAGCTGTGGTTAGCAGGTATTTTAATTCAGTTACAGTGGCATGCCTGGGTTAGATGGTATTTTGAAGCCTTGTTTCATCATCTGTGAAGGTCCTTTCACCAAAGGCCTAGTGCTCTGAAAAACATAATTGTTACATAAAAGATTTTGCTCTGTTCTTTAGGTTTTACAAAAATTGAAAATGTAGTGTTGCAGTTCTTGCCAAATATCTTTAAGAAGCAAACTTAAATGTCTAAAATGAGAAGCCTTGACATCTACCATTGGTGGAGAAAGTCACGTTCGTCAGTACTCCTAATTACCCACTGAAGATAATTTGCTGACCATTTTTGGACATGTTTGTCATAACTAAGATATGACAGCAATGAAAATGATCTGAGGATTTCTTTGAAGCAAAGTAAAGATGAGAAGTGTGAGTTAGAAACAAATTCTCTAAGTTACTGCCTTTCCTCTTTGTATAGCCAGAATCCTAAATACCGGGTGTTCAGTGAAGCTGAGCATATTTCAAAAAGTTGTAGATAATGAAAATTGATTTAAGCCAACTTTACTGAAGCCAGTAACTTTAAATTCGGGTTTGTGTTGTCTTTTGAACCCATAACCTTCCTAGATTATCTTTTGCCAATTCCTGATTTTTCATACGCAAGAAGACTTTATTTTATTAATAGATTGGCTGTGTTGGGAATTGTTTGATCTCTTATTTCCACTATTTATGTAATCAAGTCACTGACCCACTGTGAAAATTCAGTAGCAGGCAGTTGTGATACAGAGTGTATGTGCCTTATGTCACTGGCCTTTGTGTCCATAAACCTAAAAGCTGCTGCCTGGCCATTCCTCTGCTTGAAAAATCTTCCTGTTTGCCAAATCCTTGAGGACATAAAAGAACTGACATGTTTTCTTTAAATTGAGGCATGTGCGTGTGCACACACGTGTGTGTGTGTGAGGATTTCCCATTAGAGTGAAAAAAAGAAAAAAAGCAGCACAGTGAAAATATCCTGGAATCACTTCAAGAAATGTCCCCCTACAGTATGAGTGAGAGCTCTTTATTTAAAATAACCTTAATAGAACGAAATACTAGAGTGAATGGAAAAACAGATGAACCCTGTGCTTGTATTTAATCCATTGCTCTCTGCCAGTATGTATGTTTTTTTGCAATACTGCAGATTGTTTCACCTCTGCTCCTCTTGGGGAACTGCTTTGGGACTGGACCAGCATAATGGACAATTCTTCATTAGCTCAGATAATGGGAAAGAAAAAAACACAGATGAGAAAGGCTTGGTAGAGAGAAGTTTGATTGTTCAAAACTCCGTGGTTTTGACTTCTGTTCAATACCAGACACAATCTAGCTGTTTCCAGGACTATGTGAATCTTTGCAAGGCAGCAAGCAGGCACAAGTACTTATTCTTGTTCTCTATGTAGTTTGGAACACAGACCAAAATTTATTTGTATGAATCAAGGATTGCCTTGCTACCTTGAACAGTTTGCTTCCTCTTTTATCTTCTTTCCCCTTGAGCCCCTCTGCCTCCCAGTTTCCAAACCAAGAGAAGGTAGGTAAGATTGTACTCACCCAGGGGCTCTCAGACTAGAACTTCATCTCTTTTTGTCCCTTAACAAGGTGATTTTCCCCTGTCTGGGGTTTCTAAGTTTCTGCTCTGTGGACATTGCCCTTACAATTTGTCACAATTGTTCTATTCCTAATCACAGCAACAGCCTCTTTCAACTACATGGCTTTATTGTGCTGAACCCTTTCTAGTGAACTATTGGCACAGCATCTCTGCCATTAAGAATACTTCTTGTGTCATTTCCTCAACCTTCTTCCAAATCCTGTGTGTCTTTGGATCTTAGGGCTTTTCTTGCACTCAGTTCCCATCTAAGTTCTATTTCTTTTCCTCCACATGCTGCAAGGTAACACCAGACCCCTGATTGACCATGGGCTTCCCTTTGTGCTCATCTGTTCTCCTTCAACCCCTTTTCCTGTGTTCAGTCCTGCCTGGGTGCAGATTAGGTGAGAGACTGCCTGGTGCTGCCAAGGCTCACGGGAAATATACTTCCAACAGACATTGCAAAGCTTGCCAAAGCCTTGCGCCAGGGCACAGGATAGTTTATTCTGGCAGGCTGCATGGTCACCAGCCTGCCAGCTGGCAGTGATTTTTTTGAGTATTTGCAGCATCTCAAAAAAATAAGGTCCTTCCTTACTTTTGGTTTATTTCAAATCCTCTCTTGCATGTCTTAAATTCTATGGGATCAGCTTTCCCACTGTGGGCTATAGGAATGTGGGAGCCCAGGACACACTAAGTGCATAAATGCAGCACATCCCTGAGCAAGGAGCTCCTTTTGTTCCTTGACCATCAGCCATATCTTCTTCTGCACTGAGTTGAAATCCTCTCATGGGTTAAGAAATTCTCTGTGATAATTTACACCCCCACAAACTCCCCCAACAAGTGGGAGGTGCAAATGAGTATCTCAAAGCAGAAGTCTTTGTCTCTGGATTACTTCCTTTACTGGAGAAAATAATTACTTTTAGCTGGCAACTACATTCATTTGGATACAGAGAAAATATCCTGTGAGCTTGGTGTGTTGGAAGTAGTGAATAATTGAGGTATGTAGAATGGAAAGAACTTACATAACGCAGTTTCACAGACCTGTGGGGAGACCTGAATTTGCTCAGCCCTGCTCTGCTGCGTGAAGCTCTCTAGTTTTTTCCTTGCAAATACTGATTAAGCACAGAAAGTGTATCAGACCAGTCATCTCTTGATAGCTTCTAGATCTGTTATGATCTTTTCCCACTGTCATTTCTTAGGATGCTTTTCACTCTCTAATGAACAATTTCAGCTATCACTTTTGCATCTTGCCTTTTGAAATATGTCCTTATACATGAATGACTTCACCCATATCAGCAACTCCTAATTATTTTCCTTTCCATTCCTGGAACACCTCATGGCTACCACTGTCAACACTGAGTAATAATGAGTTTTCCTGCAGTCACTTCAGACTGCTCACTGTAAACAGCTTCTATTTGCATCCATTTGAATCTTTAAAGACTTCTATTCTAATCTGTTGGTGAACACAAAAAGAAGAATATACAAAATGGAGATGTCTGATAAAGTTCTTTTTTTGTCTTGACAACATGGCTGATTCCTTTAAAATAATACTAATTAAATATTGTCCACATCACTGTTGTGCTTTTAAAATTTTACTTTTCTTTATTGAAGAATGCTGAATCACTTAAAATTGCAAACTTTTTTAGATGGCCTCTGGGATGATCCTCCATACTGCCTCTCTCACTTGCAGATTCCTTACCTGAATACTGATCAATTCTCTTGCTAGTTTTATGGATGGGAGCAGATCACCTGCTGTTTATACTTGAATTTTCATTTCCATTTATGCAAGCTTCATTTTTGACACATTGATCAGAGGATGGCAATTTCTTGCTTGAGAAGGCGTGGCAATATTTGTTAAATAATGCCGTGGCTCTGACGTAAAACACCTTGTGTGTGGAAAATACCTTTCTCCTACCACAGGTAGACTAGAGTAAGTTACTGCATTTCTTAAAATTAATATAGGATGGAAGTCATAGGGTTGACTGTGTCTGTGAGGTGTTACTTTCTTTTTCATTCAGATCATTGTGCTGAGTCTCTGTTGCTGCAATAGAAGTCTACTTCACTCCTGTGAGAAAGCCCTGTTTAATGCTGAACACACCAGAATGTGTAATTCAGATACGCAGGACACCTTCAAACCATTCCAGGCATCAGTGTCTAAAATTTAAGGAATAAATTTTATGCAGAATAGAAGAAATATTATCCTGGATCTGGCATTTTTGTTGTGTACAGTAACACCACAACTGCTTTTAATAATAAGATTGGTGCCTCTATGAGAGAGTACCACTTTAGGTTCTCTTGAATTTGAAGGATTTTTTTT
>VZTT01064060.1:7969-22361 GCA_013400855.1 Buphagus erythrorhynchus | reverse complement strand
TGGTGGGAGATGGGTCCTTTTCCTCGGACATCCTTCAGTGCCAAGAGGAGCAGATTGCCAGTGTGCCAAGAATGTGGGTAAATAAAGACATGGTAAAGCAACACATGATAGCAAACACCATCCAGCAATCCACTTTGCATTCTTGGTTATGGCATTTCATAATGCAAGAGGAAGGACTGGTCATTAATGTGACAAAACACCGCTAAATGATTAAAAGGAACACATACACAATCAGCAAAGATCTGAAATGGAAGCTACAAAGAAAACCAATGTCTTATGAGAATTTTAGCATTCTATGATTTCAGCAAAGGAAGCAAAGATAGAAGGGACAAATTATGTCATAAGAGGAAGAGGGCTAATTTCATAAATAAAATCTGTAATATTTTCTAAAAACACATTCTAGATACATAGGTAAAATGTTCATAGGATATGTCTTGGTGAACTCTTCCTTCATTCACAATATTTTTAATATTAGCAATTAAAGGAGACAAACCTAATTTTTACTTTGATACTGCCGTTCATTTCTATTGAGCTAGCAGCAAAGTACATGCAAAAATCTAAACAGAAGACTTCAACAAAATGCTTGAGATAATCATAGCATATCTAGCTCATGTAGGGCTCTGCTGAAGAAACACACGTTATTTATCAGTTTTGCATCTTCCAATGAATTAAAAAAAGTATATTATCTCTTTTCTGATTTCAGTATTTGTTTAGTGAGTCCTGGTAAATTCTAGGTCAGATATTATGCACTAAACAACAACAACTAATTATCTTAGAAACCCACAGTGATAAGAAAACTGCACGGTAAATATGTTATAACCAGGCAACAGCAGAAGGTAAGTCAGTATTTCAATTGCTGTGGATTGCACAAGTTGGTAAATGTTTTCTGGCAGGTGTCCTTCAAATTCCAAAAATAATGCATCCATTTTATGGCATTATCTCATTTTCTATTATATTTGTTTATATCTTTGCAGTGAAACCATATTGTTATTAAGGTTATCATTATAATAGAAAATTGTATTAGCTTTTAAAAGCCTGTTCTATTTTATGTGTATATAAATAGGAACATTATGATCACGCATGATTCCCATTTGTCCTTGCTATACTCTTGACATTGCTGTAAGTGGGAGCAGAACACAAAGCCCTTACCAGGGCTTAAAATATTGCCCCTTTGATTGGCTGCACAGAAATCGGTTTTGCTTTTGTCATGCAAAATCTGACCCTGATGGTTATATACTCCAAAAGGTACAAACACTCTGTTCTCTTTACCTCTGACCACCAAGGTGTGTCTCTGTGCATCTGTATTTGTACAGTGTGGAAACAGCAAAGCACCCAACATGTGCCAGAGGACAGATTTTGAGGATTTTGAAGTGTCTAAGAGCAGCAGGTGACCCGCCCCAGGTGCACAGTGGGGAAAAGCGAGGTGTGCTGTCACCTGCAGTGGGGTCCTGAAGGGATGTGTGACACTCAAGGCTCTCCAAGTGTGCAAGATGTGCTGCTTTCTGGAAGTGCAATGCAGCAACCCACTGTGGGCACTGATGTGCCTCTCCAGCAACAGGAGTAGCCTAGATTTCCACCCTTAAAGACAACCCAGCCTAGACTTCTACCCGAGCTCAAGAGCACAGGCCAGGCTGAAGATGGGTGCATGGACCAAGCAGGGGCTGGGCAAGGGAGGCCAGATGTGGTGGAGTAAGAGGCACTGCTGTGGGAGTATCTGCACACCCAAAAGAGACTGGGATGCACTATATCCTGTCAGCAGAGTGCCACATCCACTGGCCACATGTGTGCAACACTGTGATGCTCTGACTCCACCCTGAAACAGAGATAAGGCATTTAGGCAGAATAAAAAATCTTCAATAATCAAAAGCAAGGTGTTTTGTTAATGAAAGTAATTAATGCCATGACTGCTGAGAAATCAGACAAGTTCAGATGATTTCCTGTCACCTGATGACCAGCTAATGGCTGTGAATATTGAGAGCAATTCTTTTTTTTCCCAGATAAGATGCAATTTAATTTCAGTGTCTTGAAATGCTTTACAGAGTGCTGTTGTGTCTCCTCCTTGCTGACACAACACCCAGTAGTTCAGGGAACACTAGGGCATGTGATTACAGGGCAGATCCCAGTCAGATACACCATATAATTAAGGCTGATGTACGGTGTGCTATGCTCTGAGAAAACCCAGAAGAGACTGGTCTAAAAAGTTCTCTGAATTGGGGTAATTACAATATTAATCACAATCCATTGAACTAAAGTGGAATTAAATACAAATTTTCTGTTTATGTAGTAAATGCTGAATAACAATAAGTTAGCAACAGCATTTTGGTCTGGTTTAACTGCCTAACATCTGGAGAACATTATTACAGAGTCATCAGCCATTTGGCCAGTGCCCAATATGAAAGCAGTTTTACCCCTTTTTCTCTAAACATCAGCACAGCCTCACCAGAATACACATATTTCTCTTTTTTCAAAACATTCTCTTAAATAATTTCAAATATTGTAGAATTTAGATGGGATAAACCACTTGTTTCTGTTTAGAAAGCAAACAAAATTGGATCAAAATAAGAGAGCAATTTTAAATATCTAATTTAAGCAAAGATCGTGCTGCTTATGGGAGTCTGTGGTAAAGGCAGTTGTTCCAGCTATTTAAACAATATGATTACATGGCATTTCACAGGATGGAAGAGACAGATTACCAGAAAGTTGAAAATTGTGTGCCCTTGTTCCTATATAAATGTGTACACATAACCTATTGCTTGTTACTACCAAATTTATATGAAGTATAATTTGGTCTTTATTACAGTTGCTGAGCCTGAAGAGAACCTCTTTACTTATGAAGAATCCTTTTTTTTTTCTGTAGTAATGAAAAAACACAGTTGTCAGCATAATATCCTGACATTCCGGATGCCAGCCTGTCTATACCAGAGTCAGATGTGAAAATAAATAGATATTAAACTGTCAGTCAATGAAATTACAAAGTCAAGAGCAGCTCTAGCTGTGATTCTGTGCGTTCTGTTTGATGGACACAGGTGTTTAAGTGTTATGAAATCCAGCAGAGCCTCAGAGTGAATAATGCACCTTCCAGCAGTTCTGCCCTAGCCAAAAGAGCTGCTGTGAGCTCCCCTCTCACCCTGAAGCCACTAAGCAGTCAATGTGCCCTAAGAAAGGGGACAGAAAGGCCTTCCAGGTTTATCAGAGCTAAAGCCCAAGAAATCTTACAGTCTGTGTTACAGCATACATTGAGGAATTGAAGCTACACTTCTCTCAAACTGTGAAGGTTAGTCCCACTGGCTTTGCATACAAATCTAAGGCAGATGCCCAAAATCCACATCATTTATTTATTATTCATAAGGCACTTAAAGTCAATCATCTGTCACTAATAAACATTAACACTATTAAAAATTAATGATCATCCTACAGCATGCTGAGACAGATTCTTCTTTCTGTTTGATGAGTATTGGAGCAAAGTACATCGCTTTCATTTACTGACTCTGAAAGTGTTTATGCTTTGTATAATGCTGCTACTTCAGCTGCTCCTCTGAACACCAGTGACCCCCTTCTCTTGGAATGCCAAGAAATTATCAGTCTCATGAGAGAAGCCTGAAAGGATGGTTTTAGCTACAAATATGTATTTGCAGAGAAGAAAAATAAATCATGGATTCAAGGTTATCACACACAGCACAAGCCTTTGTGATGACAGGGCTTTTTGTCTCCCCTTCCACTTTCTGTGAAACAGTAAGGTGTCTGTGATGGGGGACACGTGTCCCTGTGTTCCCCACTGTACAGGAGGGTCCTGAACTCAGGTAACACACCACAAGTGGACAATGAGGCTGGAAATAACAGCTCTGACAAGACTACCTGAGAGTCTCACAAGCTGGAACAAGAAAAGGCTTCCTGAAGAGCAACTAAAAAAGGTAACTTCACCAAAGGTCCACGCAGTGTCGCAGGGCACTTTCTTCTCTTAGTGGGTGGGAGGCAAAGCCCACTGCTAGAGATGAAGAAACAGCTTGCACCTTAACCCTCAAAAGGACATTCCCTCTAAAAGTAAAAATGATACCAAACCCTTCATCTTTTGTGTTCACATTTTCAAATATAAATCTTGGGGAATCCCTTTATGCATTGCTGTCTTCACTGGCAGAACTCGTAACTCAGCACTGTTTCCTAACACATGCTCATCATGTTTTGCCCTGTTGCTTATTTTAGCAATTATTTAATAGTGGAAGTGCTGTAACTATATTATAGGTAATCACTTGATACACAGTTGATTCTGCTAAAATGCAGTTAAATAAATCTAACCAAACCTGCATTGAAGACCAGTTGAGAAGTAGAAGAGAGACAATAGGATTGTGTACATCAAATCAAAGTTTCTGTGAGTTATATCAAACCTTGAAAAACAAGCTAAACTTTAGGTCTCAGTGCTAGTGATATAATGGGAAAACTTGCCAAGATAGGAGATATATTAATCTTCCTCTTGCAATTTACAGTCTAATATTTCAGTGCCAAACCATTTTTCATAGAAAAACAGTGACTGTTAAGAAATAGAAAGAGCTTTGTAGAATTGACTACAATAATGCTTGGGTTTTTTTCTTTACTGATGTTTCACATGAAATAACTAATGAGGATTTGCAAAGAACAGCTATCAGAGCTAAAAATGTACTGACCAATTGGAAAAACATGATGCCTCCCTCTGCTGAGGACTGAGAAGTGTTTGTGTTCCATACATTTTACATTCCTGCCAGCTATTGCCATTACAAGTGATACTTGGAGCCAACAGAAAAATGCAGCCATTCAAAACTAATTCTGCCTTTCAAGATGCAGGAAGTCAAGAAAAAATGAGAACTCCCTGCAACGTCCCCAACAAGACCCAAAGAAAAGTCTTTTCAGGTACTGCAGGGCATCAGGGACCAGTTAGTGCCTCACACACCATTTTTACATTTGCACATCTCCCGTCTTGCAGAGCCACACAAGGGTGGGCAGCTCCATGAGTCATGGCTAGGGAACTGAGACCTGGTCCTGCAATCACACACACCAGTAAGCCCCATAGAACCTCTAATTAAACAGTTTTGAACAGAATTAGGATATACAGCCTTCTAAATCTCAGGCTTAAGACTGTTCTGAACAACACTTTTTAGTCATGCCACCTTGTCCTGCTGCCTGCTCTCCACTGACAGTAGACTTCTTCATAATTTGTCTAATTTTTATCTGAGAATTCAGGCAGTGACAAGTTACTCTTATAAAGACAGCTGAAATTACAGTCAAGAAAAAGATATATTAAAGCATCATTATTTAAACAAAAATGCGATGAAACTGTTAACCTTTCCCTAAGGTGAAGGTGTTTATTGCTAAGTTTTTGCAGCACAATTGCATTCAAACTATTGGCTTAAAATAAAGGTTTCTTTTTTTTAATCTACCTAGGAGAAATGGAAAAACATCTTGAAAGTAAGCTGCCTCATATCAAATACTTGACTAAAATCTTTACTATTAAAAATACTAGAGTTTTAAGGGTAACTTTTAGAAAGCCAGGCAGCTAAAACACAATGCCTTATCTTCCCTTCTTAAATATAAACCACAGAATCATAGACTGGCTTGGGTTGGAAAGGATCTTAAAGATCATTTAGTTCCAGTGCCCCTGCCATGGGCAGAGAACCTCACACTAGACTGAATTGCTCAAAGTCCTGTTCAACGTGGCTTTGAACATTTCTGTGGATGGGGCATCCACAGCTTCTCTGGGCAACCTGTTCCAGTGTCTCATCAGCCTCACAGTAAAGAATTTCCTCCCGATATCTGATCTAAACCTATCTTCTTCCAGTTTAAAGCAATTACACCTTGTCCTATCACTCCATGTCCTTGTAAAATACCATGCACTGACTTTCTGCAGGGTGTGAGCTGCAATTTATATTCACTTCTAATACCAAATCTGATTTTTTTTTTTCTCTGGGGTGGTGGCATGCTTTAATTAGGTTTTGCTGGGAGCACACAGTTCAATGCTAGCNTTAACCTTTCCCTAAGGTGAAGGTGTTTATTGCTAAGTTTTTGCAGCACAATTGCATTCAAACTATTGGCTTAAAATAAAGGTTTCTTTTTTTTAATCTACCTAGGAGAAATGGAAAAACATCTTGAAAGTAAGCTGCCTCATATCAAATACTTGACTAAAATCTTTACTATTAAAAATACTAGAATTTTAAGGGTAACTTTGAGAAAGCCAGGCAGCTAAAACACAATGCCTTATCTTCCCTTCTTAAATATAAATCACAGAATCACAGACTGGCTTGGGTTGGAAAGGATCTTAAAGATTATTTAGTTCCAATGCCCCTGCCATAGGCAGAGAACCTTACACTAGGCTGAATTGCTCAAAGTCCTGTTCAACGTGGCTTTGAACATTTCTGTGGATGGGGCATCCACAGCTTCTCTGGGCAACCTGTTGCAGTGTCTCATCAGCCTCACAGTAAAGAATTTCCTCCCGATATCTGATCTAAACCTATCTTCTTCCAGTTTAAAGCAATTACACCTTGTCCTATCACTCCATGTCCTTGTAAAATACCATATACTGACTTTCTGCAGGGTGTGAGCTGCAATTTATATTCACTTCTAATACCAAATCTGATTTTTTTTTTTTTTACGTTATGCTGTGTGAGCCACATTCCATAGATTTGTTGCATTTCTCACAGCACAGACACACCACAGCCCCAAATGTATGCACAGGGTGGTTCATCCCCTGCCTGCTGCCCTGGAGCAGCTCCCCAGCACACAGGGGACAACTGCTTCACAAGAAGCTGAACTACCTTTCAGATAGGGCACTCCTGGCACTGGCTTTTGGAATACTGTCAGCAAAGCTCTGGATGAGGAGATGTGTCCCAGGNTGAGTTCCCACACTGGGACACAGTCTGACAGGTTGCCCACAGGCACAGCCCCTTCATTTCAGCCTGCCCTCACTGTAGGGTGTCAGCCCCCCAAGCTGGGTCTCTCAGCTCTTCTGCCTGCTCCCCTCTCCTCTGTTTTCAGTCAGGTCCCTCAGGTGTCACCTTCCTCCCACCTCTTTGCTTCCCTAGAACAAGTGGTGCTACCCCCAGGGCCCATCTGGAGACCCCTCAGAGGCCACAGAGATTATAGATGGCCAGGGACCTCGTGTGGGCCTCTGGCATAAGGGACACAGTGAGAAACCCAGATCATTACAGCAGGAGGGAATGCAGCCCACACTGGGCCACGAGAAACAGCGATGCTTCAGCACCAGTATTTATAAACACAACTGAGGGCTGCTGTCTCTCTCATATGATTGCTGGACCACAAACTGCAGGCCATCTGCCTGCAGTCTATTATCACAATCTGTGAACAATTAGAGACAGGATATTTCATTTTAGAAAATAGCAAAGTTAACAAAAAGGCACAGAAAAAAAAAATCAAAAAGCAAGGAACAAAACCAGAGCCAGCCACTGCACAGAGCCCCATTTGCCAGTCCTTGAGCCCCCCAGCTCCTGGACCACCACCACATCAGCTGCCTCAGAGGAGAGATGACTTCTGCCATTGCTGAGGCCATGGTGGGTGCCAGCAGCAGCACTCCTCCTGCAAACACCTGGCCCTGCTCTCTGAGACCTGAGAGCACCACAACCCTGTCTGTGAGACCAGCTCACCACATGCAGGAGGCATGAGAGCAGCCATGGTCCACATGGCACTATCTCCAAGTGACATGTCCCTTTCCCAGCTGGCAGGTGAGCTTGTACAAGAATTTCCAGCCCTTTTGCACTCTCCTCATCCTTGCCTTCCTTACATGTCATTCATACAAGGCCCCTTGGATTGAGCCTCTCTGCCTACAGCCCACCTTCTGATGTAGGCCAGAAGGGACTCAGACTAAACAGGCTCTTGGTGCCCCTGTGCTGTCCCCACTGCTCAGGCAAGGGCTGATTTCAGGAGAAACCTGCCTGGAAATGCCATGTGCTTCCATTCACTGATGGTCAGGGCCCACCTGATGGGAATCCTCAGGACTTAATGGCCCAAGGAGAACAGGAAGTAACTGACTGCTGCTCAGTGCTGAGTACTGCAAGGGTGAGATGAGAGGCTGCCACCTCTGCCAAGGGACAACCCCAGCTCAGCTGGTGCTGTGCTCCTGGCTGGGGATCTGTACCTCTACAGACCTGACAACACTGGATTCCTCATTTCCCCAGGGATCTATGTCATGCTCCAGGTGGGAGTCTCCCAGGATGCCCAACAGACACTGCTAGGTGGGATGGAGTAGCTGTACAGATGCTGGGATGGCACTGCCAGGCTGAGCCAGCACAATCCACTGGAGAACGCTTAAAGAGCAACAAAACCCACACACACGCAAAAACTCTGCATCAGTCTCCAGTGTAGTCTGAGTAATTAGTGGTTTCTTACAAGAGGAAAATGATAAAGAAAGTAGAAATCCAACTGCCTTAAAACAACAGATACTCCCAATTCATTTCTAATTTATGCGTTCTTGTCATATGAAAGCCACTTGCTTAAGCTGCTTTTCTATCTATTTGCAGTCTATTCAGACACACAATGCTCAGTGGGGGTCTGTCTCCATGATTCATTGGCTCAGATTTCCTATAGAGTTTACATGATGTCTACTAAGCCCCATACAGTTTTGTATCCATTATAACCAGGGACAAGCAAGCAGGGCTCAGGAGGCTGAGCATCCATCTAAGAATAGCTTCCTGTCTTCCAGCTCTCTTCACAACAAATGAACAATGGTTACATTTTACGGGCTAGCATTGCATGGTGAGGGGAAATTAGAGGAACTTGTCTGAGTTAAATAAGGGAAGAAGCATTTAGAGTGAAGCTCCTTAAATGAGCAGGTCAATAACTAGTTTACTGAGACCAAAGCACATAGCTAATGAGAGAATAAAGAATTATTCTTGTCAAGAGAGAAAAAGATGCTGCCCCGGTTTTGTGCTAAATAATTACATTCATTATGTTTAGGACAGCCTTGCAAGTGGTCTTCTGCAGTAGTAAATTCATTAGCAAAGCTAATAGGCAAACTACTATTGGGGCAAATCTAAATGATTGCAATAGGATGGATGGCAAAGATGGGGAAAGGTAGTATGAGAGCTAAAAGCCAAAGTTAGCTTTAAGTATAATTGAATTTATCTTCTCATCAACTTTAAGGCCTCCTTCTGGGCTTGAAACAAGGAGAGAAAAAGACGTTGAAATGAAAGGATATTCACTTGATTCGATTTGTTGCTAGCTTTTCCAGCTTACCAAGCTGTCTAAACTGACCTCTTGACACATGACCACAATTAGAAATCCAACATAAATTAAAACGTTAACTAAATTGGCTCGATGTTTCCAAGTGACAAAAGATCTCGAAAGTGTCAGGAAGCCATCTCCCCAGCAGACACACTAAAAAATAACCAGGCTATGAATTTACCAAGAAGTTCATGAAACTTAGCTGGGTTGGAGGAAGGTTGGTTCTTCTTTAATCATGCCCTGCCTAGATGATAATCACAAGAGCTTCATAGATACAAATGCAGCACTTTGAGGTGAGCCTGTAAAATATTATAACTCAGCTGAGGCAGTGTGTGGAGCACAGCAGTATCTCCCACAGGACAGAGCAGAGCACTGACACTCAGGGCAGTGTCTGGCTCCAGACACCATCTCTGGGCAGGGCTCTGCAGCCCCAGCCTGCCAGGCTGCCTTCACTCACACACAGAGGCACAGAGGAATGCACTTCTGTCACTGTGCTCAGTACAGGACTGGCCTTTGGCTGAAAAGATAGAAGGGATTTTTTTTTTTTTTTAATGTTGAAACTGTTTTTACTATATTAAATGTGAGATTCCAGTGTGAGGGATTTTTCTAAAAACAGCTTCATCACTAAGAAATTAAAATGTGTTATGATTGAAAAAAATACCTACTAAAAAGACTGGGAAAGTAATAATCAAATATTTAAGGGTTTTTTTTTTCCTTTGGATGTAGAATATAAATAACTTTTTTTAACTTTGTAAAAAAACTTATTAAACTGATTAACCTAAACTGTCAGGTTCATCTGGGTTGGATTCAGTTTGCCACTGAACCAAAAAGCTGTCATACTTCATATCTGTATCTACCTGTTTTAAATGGGCACTCAGGGTATTGGCTAAGGGCATCCAAAAAGTAGCATTTCAGTAATTGGATTTTGGTAAGACAGAAAAAAAGTAATTGCAATGAAGCCAATAGCTGAAAGAAAAGAGAAGAAAAAAAAATTCTTCTTTGCCAAGTGGAAATGGGAATAAATGTTCTTGGCTGCTGCTGCATCCTGAAAAGTCAGAATAAGCCTGAGGCTCCCCAGCAAACCTAGTTTAGAAACCTCCTCAGATGATCTCTCATTTCTTCAAGGTAGTTGCCTTATCCAGTCAAGTTTAAAAAATCGGGATCTAACTCTCTGTGAGAAATTGGGAAGACAGATACATTGTACATGTGCAGAAGGACATCCAGAGAGCTGCCTTTGCCTAAACCAAACACTGGGGAAACACCACCTTTGTCATTTCAGGGAGAGGCTGATCTCTTCCCTCCAGCCACCACAGAGCATCCACCCCAACAGCAGGTCTGGTCTGCACAGGAGTGACACAAAAGGCTGCTGGAGATCACAGAGCCACACCTCTGTGCATCACCAGGGGAACATCTGTGATGTCCATCCTTCTCCCACCACCTTCTAATATGCATCTACAGCCTTCAAAAGGTGCAAAAAAATCTGAGATATCTAGATAGTGACAAAGCTTCCTTCTTAAAGAATGTTTAATTGATAATTTCCACAGGGAAGATGAAAACAAGAAGATAACTGTTATGAGTGTGGGAAATGTGTCAAAGAGGGGTTTTACTGAGGACAGGCTTAAGCACAAGGTGGGGAGAAGTTGGCTGTTTGTTCTCTCAAAGGTAAAGACTAGACCTGGTTTTGTCAAAAAACTCACTAGATTTTTGACAGTTATTAGATAATAAAAATACAGTATACAATCTAGTATACATTTAGAGATTCAAAACATTCAGTTTTGGTCAGAAAAATGACTACGAACCTGTCATCTTGTTTCTGCACTCATCTGTTCCCTTAAGTCCCTGTTCTCTTGTCAAAAATAAATCCATTTTACTCACTAATGTTAATGGGAGCCCCATATGCCAAGCACAGAAGATTGGCCTCTTAAGCTTTACCTATTTGCCTGCTAATAAAGCACACTTTTTATCCCAATAAGCAAGGGAAAGCCAGCACAGGTGCACCACAGTAATATGCATTATACTTTGCCTCATGCTGTGCTACCGCTGGTGAAGCTTTATTGTCATTCCAGAACTTGTACATTTGGTGAAGGTTAGTGATGAAGTACAGCACAGGTCATAAACAACTGAGCTTCATTTTCCACAACTAGACAGAGCAGCAGGCACTTATAAAAAAAAATTTTACTAGCTTGTAAATGGAACAATTTAATATGGAAGTAACTGATGGCAAATAAACACAAAATGCCAAGGTGTCTTCTCTGTCACTTAGCTGTACTCTGTTCCTTACATTTCTTTAGAAATCAAATCTAGGAAACTAGAATTTATTCAATCTTACCGAAGAAACCACTTTAAAATGTGAAATATACTCCTAAGAAGGGAGTACATTGTGCTTTTTCCTGACAAAAACCTTTTCTACAGGCAAGGTCTGAATAGTGCAGCCATGGCTAAGATTTTCTGGCCATATGCTGGAAGCACTCTGCATTGTCATCATTTGAAAAAGTAACGTGTGGTAAAACCTTATCAAAACAGCAGAACTTAAATGGTATGAATGGTAAAACATCTCCTTGTCTTGTTTTTTAAGTTACCTCCCAGGTGCAGAGGTTCTTTCTCCAAACGTGTGATGCTTTCAATGTGCTCTTGACCAATCACTTCTTTTTTAAATGACACAAATGTCCTTGTTACCTACTGCAGCTAGTGGTGCTTGAACCCAGTCTCTTCTAGCAGCTAAGGCTTTATTTTCTGACTTCCTGCAGCAAAAAAATAGTCATTGCTTATGGACAGGTCAATGCAATCTCAGTGCTGCATCAGCAGCAGATTTGAGTCCTTTATGAATAGATGTGAGGCTTAGCCCTAGAAATCTATGTGGAGTTCTGGGAAGCACTGAGTCCATACAAAATAATATTGAAACTGGAGAAGCAATTGAAAAGAAACATTTTTTACTTTAAGTGTGACTTCTGGGTAGGAGAACAGCAGTGAAGCAGCATCCCAGGGAGGCTGCATCATCTCCACTCTTGAAGGTTCACCAGAGCAGACCAGACAAAATTCTGATTAACTGGTGTGGCCTCATGGCTGACCCTGCTTTCAGGAGGAGGTCAGACCTAGCTCTCCTGTAGTGCCTTCCCAACCAAGAAAGGACTGTGTGGTGTGGAAATGGGTTTCTGCTTGGGGTGGGTGGGAAGTTGATTCCCCCCTGACTTACCTAACCTTCCCAAGTGCCCTTAAAAAATAGGTATGAGGCCTTGGAATCTGAGAACCAGCAAAATGAAGACCAGGGAAATGTGTACATGGATGAAGGTTCTTCCAGGTTGGAGATGTCACCTAGGGCTGGGCAGCCTATCCCCTGCATGAAAACTTCTTCCATGAAGAAAAAAAGAAAGGCAGTAGTCATTGGAGACTCCCTTTTGAGGGGAATGGAGGGCTCAATACACCAACCCAACCCACAGGGAGTTGTGTTGCCTCCCTGGGGTCTGAGCAAGAGACATCACCCAGAAACTTCCCAGCCTGGCACAGCTGGGATTATTTGATTATTACCCTCTACTGGTTTTCCAGGTAGGCAGTGACAAGGTCCCAACAAGAAGGCTGCAAACAATCAAGAGGGATCTCAGGGCCTTAGGTCAACAGGTCAAGGGACCTGGAGCACAAGCTGGTTCATTTCTGTCCCTCCAGTTGCAGGGAACAATGCAGCAAGAGAGACATGGAGCTCCTGGAGCAGGAGGAGGTTGACAAAGATGATGGAGGGACTGGAACACATCACAACGAAAGGCTGAGGGAGCTGGGGCTGTTCAGCTGAGAAGAGACAACTGACAGGGAATCATATCAGTGTCTGTCAGTATCTGCAGGGAGGTGTCAGAGGATGGACCAGGCTCTGCTCAGGGGTGCTGAGCAACAGGACAAGAGGCAAGGGGAGGAACTGAGGCACAGGGAGTTCTACCTAAATATGAAGAAGAACTTCTTTACTGTGAGCGTGACCAAGGACTGGAACAGATTGCCTTCCAATCTCCCCCACTGGAGAAATTCCAGAACTATCTGGACGAAATCCTGTGGAGTGTATTGTACTATAAACCTGTCTGAGCAGTGATGTTGGAGNGGTTAAGGAGTCTTCATCCTTGGAGATACTCAGAACCCAAGTGCACATGGTACTGAACAAGCTGCTCTAATTGACCTTGTTTTGGAGAGGGTTGGACTAGACAATCCACTACAGTTTTTTCCAGCCTTACCCATTCTGTGATTCTGCATGACATGAGGTCTCAAAATCACACCACCATCTACAGCCAGCCACATGTCAAAAGAGATTCTCACTCTTCCCCTTCTCTGAGCATGTGGCATTTTGGTACACCCACAGGCCTCCTGCTAATCCCTCCCTAAACACTATTCTGACCCATCAGAAAAAACCCCACACACTCTTTTGTTACCTTCCACAGTTCTGCTTTCCTAGGAGCCTGTAGGGCACAAACCTACAAGCCTTAGAGAGCCTCACTGGTCTTTCTCAGTGGTTTGTCAGAAGAGAGACTGCTCTGCAGGGAGCAGCAACAAACACCTCCAATATTCATTTCCAGCCATTCAGATTAGCATACTGCATTCGCTGCTATTTATATCCTCTAACTTCTTGATACCTATGGCTCAGTGAATGTGTTCAAAACCCCTCCCTGGTTTATGAGTGTGAATTTAGTTTTTATGTTTACTGACTGCTAATGAAGCATCTTCCTGCATTAAACCTGCATAAAACTAGGTACCCACTGTAAAACACTCCTTCCTACCGCTTTTCGTTGATTACAAAGGGAATTATGATCTGGCAACCGTTGATAATGGCCATGAAGAGATGATCACTATTCTCTTGATGTTTCAGAGTGAATTTAGTTGCAGCAAGTGGTCAAAATATGGCCCCGTACAAGAAAGAAACCCTTCTTGGTCAAATCAAACCAGTAAGGACACCTGAAATCAGGATGGAGCTGGACTCAGCAGACCTGAGCAAAGTGCCACATAGCACCAGTGCCCAGACACGCCATGGCTTTGCCACTACTCACCATCCCCTATGCACTGTTTCCAGTTTCTGAGTGCAACTTGAGAAAGAAGAGCAAGCACAAAAACTCCTGCTGGTTTACAGTGCCTCCAGCTTAAGCTTTGTCACGTAATCTATACAAAATAAACTGAACAGCTTCCCAGATGTACCTCAGTTGACTCAATTTTTCTGCTTTAG
>VZTT01064058.1:8135-54811 GCA_013400855.1 Buphagus erythrorhynchus | reverse complement strand
GAATTTATACAGATTTAAGACCTGCATTAGAAAAAAAAAGCAAGTTATAGAGTTAGATTTTTTTTTAGTCTTATGTATCTTAAGCAAAATAAAAGATAGGACATAAAAAACATCTCTTATAATATATTGTTATTAAAATATAGCTAGGTACTCCAATTTGTCCTGGACAGAAGCAGTCCAACAAGTTCAAGGTCAGCAGAAGGGAGATGGTGAAGGGAAGAAAACACTCTAAACCACTCTAGTGATTTCCTTTGGTAATTGGTAAATTTTAATCAATAATTTTAAAACGTTTTCCTGACCTAAAATGAAAATGAAATGAAAAATATTTAGGTATCTTTTGAGACAAGGTTGAATCCATCCTACTGATTTTTCACAAAATGAACACAGTTATATTTCTCCTTTTATTTCCAGATGCAGATCATGCACAAAAAGTCAAATATGCCATGTATCATGCGTGATTACATCAAGTTTAAGAGATCCCCTTATATGATGAAAGGTACTAACGTGATGAAAGGTACTAATGAAACACCATCTTTGAAAGGGACTGTAAAATTATCCATTACTGAGGGAATGGAGAAAGGAAAAAACAAGGATGGCTTTTAATGAAATGGAATAAACTGTTCTGACATGGCTTTCAGCTGCAGGTGGGTCTCAGAGTGGGAAAGTTTATCAGTGATTATATCAGGCACAACTGAATCAAATGAAAGACAGGAGGAAATAACTGGCATGTCAGAGATCAGACTTGATAAAGCCATCCCAAAATCTGGAGAAAGACATGAAAAGGGGGGAGTGTTTTAGAATAATTTTAAAAGAACATGAAGCCTAAGTCAGAAACTATTATTTCACTATATAGCATGACCTTCTTCATGGCTCAGATTGCCAGTGTCTTGCACTTCTTATGAGGTCTGTGCATAAAGTAATGGTAGAAAATTTAGAGATTGCTTTCCATCAAAGCAGTTAAATATGTTTGATGAGCAAGACTGATTTCAAAACACACTCCTATGAAGCAGTGGAAATGTACAGATGTAGACACACTTGGAGGTAACCTGACCCCAGGCTCCCTTTCATGTGTTTTGCTGTACTCTCTCTGAAAGCAGCACTGCAATAAAGTTTTTCTCTAAACTTACCAATTAGTGTGATAACATGTCCCCAGATCTTGTACCCTTGTCCATCAAAACCAGTGCATGGTCAGAGTGGAACAAATCCCCCTGTTCCCCTAGCATGGAAACAGGAGTGAAACAGAAGAGCCAGCATGTGTCAAGTCTTGCCTGATGTGAAGGTATGAGGTGGCCAAGGACAGCAGTAAGAGCATCACAAAGCATTCTTTGGCTGTGTTTTATGGACACGGTGGAAGAGACTTGTTTGCTCTCCCTGGAATTTTTCACTTTCACAAAGAGATTATGTCCTGTCCAATCTTATTCCAAAAAGTCCTTGAAAGTTCATATCTGAAATAGAATATAATGAAAAAATACCCATGCAACAGCCAGCTGTCTTGGACATGTCACTGATGCCCCAAGCTACCTGTGTGCTGTATGTCACCTTGATATGTTCATGAAGCAGTGGCCTCCCAATTTCTCATGAGCTCCCACCAGTCCTTTCCATACAATAGCTCACTAAACAATTGCAGATCTGGTTGGTGAGGCTCTCACCACTGCTATTGCCTGGTGGGGTTTTTCTAATGCTCTTTGATGCTCTGAATTAACATGTTTCCTCTGTAGCATCCTTAAGAGTCAGAACCTAATAGACTGTAACTCTTGTCACCACCATACTAAAAGCCTACCTAGTTTCTGCACTTGCATGTGTAATTAGGACTATCAGTCTCTTTAATTGCCCTCCACTAAATAACCCCTTCTCACTTGAGCTAGTATTTTTCTTCTGGGACTTTCTGCCTTCTGGTATTGACAATGTGCAGCCATCTCATCAGGCTGACATACCAGGGCTGGTGACTGTCATTTCATGCTTCATTACAGCTGTGCATCTGAAATCATAACACTAATTAGAAAACAAGTCTCTTCTACACCTGCCTGCATGATGCAGAGTAAGATCACTGGCAGGCTGAGCACAGACAAATTAAAGCACTTTACCATACAGCTGAATGGTCAGTACAGTGGCCTTATTCTGTCTATAACTTTGCTCTTGTAAACTTATCTTTTTAGATGATGTTAAGACAAGATTTATCCTGCTCCTGTTTTCCCCTAAAAACATATTTGCAACAGATAATCTTACATGTGAATCGGTTATTAGTTATTATAACTTGATCAGTTCAACAACTTGCTCCTATAGTCAAGTATTTACCAATATCTATGTATTTTCACTAATTAGTAAGTCAAAAGCAGTTCAAATAAGTCCACAAGTACCTCATGTGTGTCTTTTCATACATCAGAGAAGGAAACTACTTATAATATCTTTACCTTGTACATTCACTGGAGATGAATAAGGGACTTTCTCCACATTTGTATATATTAAAAGTGATAACCCTGTTAATTCCATTTACCCACCCATTAATAAAAAAATCTGAAATGTATCCTATGATTTCATATAATTTAACTTCAGCATGGCTGTAGAAAATTGCACAAGTCATCACTGCCATTTTTCATGTTATCATTGGGGTACAGAGAGTCTATGACTTGCCTTGGGTATCAAAGTCAGGCTCTGAGACAGAGCTGGGAATAGACCTTAGATTTACAGTCTCATAGCCCAGTGCTCTGACTGAATAAATCTCTGCTTCTGCTTTATCCAGTGTAGAGAAGACTACAGTGCCCTAGCCTGCAAAAGGAACTTTCAGGAAAATATGTATCTGTTAATTATTATCTGTTAGGTGGGGGATTTTTACAACATCTGTGGTTAGAAGTCGTTTCTGTTATGAGGACATTCACAAAAGACTACTTCTAGAAACCTCTTGGTCCCACAGTGCTTATGATGAGGATACTAAAAAGGAAACAGGTGAACCTAAAATACCAAATCTTTCCAAATTTCCTTGACTTCAGAAGAAATATCTTCATCTTAGAACACAGCAAATACATGAACAGCTATCATGTAGTCCCGGGGAAAAGAAATCATTACAAGTGAAATCATTATTGGATTTCCATAAATATTTAAAAATAAAAAAAGTCCCCATCACCAACCAAAACGAACAAACACAACAAAACTAAACTCTGAAGAAATTACAATTTTCTGCAGAACCTGAAGACTGAAAAATTTTCCATCCTCCTCAGTATTTTACATTTGGGAATCCTCCCTGCTAGGTACATTACATTAAAGCCAATGGACTTCCAAAGACAGGTGCTTTTCTACTGAACTCAAAGAAAGCAAAAGCTGTGGAGGCTACCACCTCCTCATGCTGTACAATCTCAAGAAACAGGCCAGCTATAAAAAATGAAGGAGACTTGATGCCTCCAAGACACTAATGAAGTGCTTTCCAGTAGCCTTTGAAAGGACACACTTCTTTCTCTGTACCTCCACTGAGTTTTCTTGCCCTACAGAGAAGAAGCAGCTGCAGTCTTGCCCTCCTCTACCCTTTGGAGCTGCTGCTCTCATCTGTGGCAGGACTCAGCCACACCAACATATCTGCCCTGCCCCAGTGCACAAGACAACAGAGGGAAGCAAAATCTTTTGTATGAGCTCGTTAAGACCCCACAGAGCAAACACAAGAACTGTGTCACAGGGCTGAGGTTGCAGCAGTGGGCACTGTCAGGAAATTGCCCTGCTGTAAATTCTGGCTGCCCTGAGTGGAGGGCATGTGGTTTCATCATTCCATCACCCTAAGAATGCTGACATTGTTGAAACTAAGCAAAAAGTCCCACATTTTAGAAAAAGCAGACTTTTCATTCATGAAGTCATTTTCCAACCAGAGAAATTCATGCACTTTACTAAGGGATATATCAGGAAAGGAATGAGTTATGAAGGCATTTTGTGTCTTTTTATACTTTCAGAGGGAAAGATATCCATATTTGTACACCATGGATGCATTCAAATTTGTATCCACATTAGCCAGAAAAAATAAATTATGAAAATAAAGGAGCTGGGAGTGAATATTTATGAAGGAAGTCAATCCACAAATCAAATTATTTAAGACAGACTGTACCATCCCTCTCATAACTGGATTTTCTCCTTAAAAGACATTTGATGGCATAGTCTTCTTCTATTTCAGAAATACCAAAGAAAAGTTGTTCAAAACCCAAGCCCCTCATTTCACAAGAGCCATACTACATCACAGCAAGGGAGGATGGGGATTTTCCTGCTAATGGGGCACTTTGAGTTTTTAGTGGAAGCCACAAGGGAACTGTTGCTTTCCTGGAGGTCTCTGGCAGCCTGGTCCTGGCTCATGTGGTTTTGCCTCTCAGTGAAATCACTGCAAATCCCTGGGATGTGGTGAAGTACATTCCTGCCACCACACCAGTGAATCAAGCACTCAGGGATATGTCACAGCCCTGACCCTGCTCGTGTGTCCCCAGTCCCCCAGCTCTGGGTCAGGGCAGTGACAGTCTGAGCAGCCAGGACAGCACAGCTCTGTGTCCGGGACTCTGCCACATGACCACAGCAAGGCTGCAGGGGCCAGTACTGGGAAATTAGGGAAGTTGCTCTTCTTTGGAAGTTTTTATCAACACTTATCTTCCCTTTTTGCCCCAGCACAACAGCTGGATCCAGCCAAACAATATTTAAGGTGAGCAGACCCACAGTGCCAGTGCACCAAGGTGACATTGGGCGCTGTTAGTTGTCTTCACAATTCCTCTACTCTCCAGGAATATGTGAGTGTGTTGTCAGAACATGACAGCAATAACAACTTCACCCTAAGGTTTTCAAGATGAGGGCACCTCCACTAATGTGATACAAGAAGGAATTTATTATCTTCAGTGTGCTGCTTGAGGGGCCAGAGAGCCCAGTGCTGGGGGCTCTCTCTGCTCAAGCTGTGTGCAGAGAGGAGCAGCAGCAGTTTCCACTTGCACTGCCTCATCCTGCCCCGGGAAATGCATCCACGGGAGGCTGGGGAATCAATCCCCTTAAATATGTCTTTGAGAAGAGCTACATTTGGGGGTTTAATGCTGAAAAAACTCAATTTTCATATGCTATACAAAGTTTAATCCTTCATTCAACAGTCTTGGTCTACTCACCTGTAACACAGAAAGTGCCGGCTAATGCAGTGCTGCCTGATAAATGATGACAGCAATTAGATTGCTCACAGATTTGTTCTCCTGAGGAGCTCTGATGCTGCAATCGACTCTCTCCTTGAGATCTCTTTGTAGAAAGCCAACTTGCCAGTCTAAATCAAATCTATTGATTATCTGCAGCAATATAATAAATGAAATTTAAAATAACTTGACTTTAAGAGAAAAAAGTCAAGAAAAGAAAGCTAAGTAAAAGATTTCTGTTGTAATGTTTTTGAATTTCCTGTGGATGCAAGAAAATTTGGTATAAACTTTAGATTTTTGACCAAAACATTGTTTGTTTCTAAATGACATTATACTATTTTGGGCTTCTATCACTTTTAATTGTCTCACTATCACTGAAGCTGAAATAAGATATACAATATTTTGGTGTTCCTTACAGTTTCTGGGATGTCTTTAATGAGTCAAATATTTTGCAAAGATTTTAGGGAAGCAAGGCATCCCTTTCTATCCACAGATCATTTACCAGAGTTATTCAGTGTATTCTATACTTTGAAAATAAAAGGTCACTGCTGGATAAAGGAATGGTGCTCAAACGATTTAGCTGATTCTGAGACATGACCACAAATGTCATCAGTTAGATTGTGAAATGGTTTCTAAGGGATTTTAAATCTGTGAATGTTGAAGAAATTGGTATACCAAAAATCTGTAATTGACTCAATATTAATTCATTTCTGGTTATATATAATGGATACAGCACAAAACTACTGTAAAGTGAAAACCTGTTTTATTTTAAAGGAAGCCCACATATTAAAAAAAACTATGCTTATATAAGAAATACATAAGAAATTTTATATTTGCAGAAAAAGTAAAAGTTGCTCTTGTAACCTGTGAAAAGGAATTAAGTTATTTCCTAAAGCAGAATTCATTAATGTTGTTTGTGCAATTTCCACACACAGGCAATTTTGAGACTTTGGAAGCAGAAAAATTTCAGACTTGTTTCTTTAATACTTTATCTTTTTGTTTCCATTTGCCTGAGCTCATGTTTATTAAAGTCTTTGAAGCAGTTTTCCTATGAAAAACTGATTCAAATTTCTTTAAAACTATCAGTAGGTCCATTCCAGTAAATTTCAGGTTTGCTGATTTGTGGATCTATAAGATGAAGGTTTGCTGACAGAAGCGATGAGTTCATTCATCCTGTGATATGCAAGGCAAACCCTCTGGATGCTGGAGGAATGCAAGCCATGCCCCATTCTACAGAATCTCCAGCTCATCTCAACAGGGTGAGTTAAGGATATTGTTTATTTAATAATTCACTGCTTTAATTGCACTGAGCATTTTATGCAGCATGGATTTTAACTTGAGGTTTTGTTTGTGTGCTCACGCTACCAGCACAGCAAGATCTGTACAAAAATTGAGTAGGAAATGCAGGTGCTGCCTATCAGCTATTTGTTAATATCCAGCCAGTGCTTCTTCTCCATTTGCCTGCTCTCCTATAGACCTTTATTCACTGAAGCAGAAGCAAATAAGACCTATTAGGACACTCATAAATAAAATCAACACTCCAGTGACTGGACAAGCTGCTGGAAATTTTTTTTTTCACCAGAGTATGCATGAAAATTTTTATCAAGGGAAAATATTTCAGAACACGAATTCATTTTTCCTTAGGTCAGTAGCACTGGGTTCTCCCCCATCTTCCCAGCCTTGCATTTAATAGCTTCAGTGGATCTGGGACAGGTCCCCAGTGCACAAGTGCTGTATCCTGATTTGGAGCTGCTTCAGCTGCTTGCTGTACATTTGTCTCTGAATTGTGCCTGTCACCTTGTCACTCTTTACTCTAATTACATCCTGTATGATTACTCTATACTCATCTTCAGTCCCAAAGACCCTTTTTTGTTTTTCAAAACTTGCACAGATGTAATTGGAACTTCGAATGCTCAGAATGGAATAGTAAAAGTGCATCTCCCAGGAAAATCTCTTTACTGTTTTCAGTAAACAGCTACCTCTCCTTGTTGACTCAACAACTGACTGTCAGGCAGTATTTTTGAATGAGAACCATATATGTAGTCTCATATCTATGGATCTTTTATATTTTTGGGTTTTGTCTTTCTTTGTTCCCCCCCTCCCACAAAAATAACAATATTCTCTGAAAAGGATGGAAAGTGAGTCCAGATTCTTGATATTTTTATCTAGACAAGTTCTTCACATGGCACACAGTAATACTTTGAAAAACTATTGTAAGCAAATGTTTTATTGAAATACTTTTGTATAAGCTACACAAAGATAAAGTGGCAAGTTTTATTAAGGAAAATGAAATACTAAATTAAATCCATTTGTTGTTTTTTAACAGATACCATAAACTTCTTAGGTGCAAACCAGTGCTGGCTTTTCCCCACAGAATATTTCGGTTTGCATATCTGTTTTCATTCTTTTGTTTTGGTCATCTCTTTTCTCCTCCAATAACTTTTTCATTATTCCATAAAAATACTCATCTGGATGCCCAAGATGTCTTACTTTTCTATCTCATCAACTCACACTTCACAAATAATGGTTTTCAGCTCCATCGGTCATGCTGAATTGCTGTAAGCCTACAATGTTCATGGCTGTGGCATCAAAATATATTTGCTCATTTGTTATATATTTCATGAAATAAATTAGACTGCTGCATAATGCAATGTATCTGTTTTATGCATCATTGTGTTCTTTATACAGATTCAACTTGTCTGAATATGGAGAGATTTGGTAAGTTAACAGCCTCAGCATCTGAAAGCCTGCAAACTCATTTTTATACACTGAAGTAATGTGAAATGGCAACGAGCAGAAAAAGAATGGTGTACAGTTCTAAGAGGAAGAAATTAATTTCTGAGAGTTTTTTGAATCATTAAATGCAGACTTCAGGGTTTGATTTTTTTCCCTTCTTTTCTGCTTTCTGAAAATGGGAATATGGGGTTTCTTGAATCTGTGGAAACTTAAATTGCTGCAGATCTGGTTTAACATTTGTGAGGGGACAGCTCTACCCACCACATGGCAGTCTCAAAGGTTCATTTAACAACACTATAGCAACCAGTAAATAATTAAACACAGTGCTCTGTCTCAAGCACCAAAGCTAAAGAGACAGGGATAATGAGAGGGTCCTTGGGCAAAGGACACAGGTTCCATTAAATCACTGTATATTATTTTCCAAGTGGATTTCTTACTTTCTTTCATTTCAGCTGTTCTCTTATAATTAAGGCACAGAGACACACATCTGGAAGGTACATCCTAATGTAAATTAAATAAGAAAGGCTGAATTCTGCATGCAGAGAGATACTGAGCATTGACACCAGCTGGGGGAAGTTTGAGGGCAGACATGGCAAGACTGGCTCAGCTGACAGCTGGAAAATGTTTTAGCTGAACTGTCTAAATTGATTCTGTGCAAAATTAACCCTGTAGATGATCCCCTGCAAGTAAGATCCTTTGCTGCTGTGAGAGGACAAGGGCTACATACACACCTGGAGTAACTCCCTGTATCTGAATTGGCTTCTGTCAAGCTGGTGATACCAGACACAATAATTTACCTTGTCTACAGAATGCATGGCAGTCAATCAGAAGGAAAATGCATTTTGGTCGGGACTTTGGCCCCATTCTTTGTGGAGACTGAGTGCAATCACATAAGTTGGTTTACTTCAAGAGGGCAGTTGGCAGCTCATGAGTGCAGAGGTTTCTCCTGAGGCCATCCAGTGAAGTGCCATTGGGAGCATCATGAGAGCTCACCTGTCCTGAGGGCAGGGTACCTTCTCTGCACCTACTTGGCAGGAGAGGGTATGGATAGCACCAACACCTAGAATGATGGTTTAGAAGCAAATTTTAAAAGAACTGAGCAATTATTAAATATTCAAGTAGTTTTCCCAGTGTTTTTTACCCTACATAGACATGCTATTACAATGTTATCAAGAAAGGTAGAGGTGAGGGGATTGAGTTCCTAACTACACAGGGTGTCAGGCAATGAAGATAAATGCTGCTGACAGCAAGAGAGGTGAGTCACAAAGATGTAGCTGAGAAGACTTTTAGAAAGAAGATATGAAGATTTGTAAGGTACATGCCTTTTACATCTAACAGGCTGAATCAGACAAGAGAAAGAAATTTAAAAAGTGATCCAATTCTTATTTTTCTCACAGCTATCTGCTAAAAAAAGGTATGATTTTCTCTAAAACATTTGGCCTGCAGGACCAAATTTTTCATTCACCAAAGCAAAAATAAAATCAAAATGAGAGACAGGATAAAGCTTTTTAAAATTACTATATAAGGACAGGCTAGTAAGGTTTACTGCAGACTCACACATTTTTTTTTTCCATAGATTGTTTTCCTTCAGTGGATAGAATTTGCCAAACATTTGCAGTGAGATGAGGTGCTCTGACTATGTCAAGAATCCAGAAAGAGTGTAAGGCAGAATTCTGCTTTTTTTTCCCCCAGGGAATTGGAAAGGGATGATGGACTCTGCCTTCAGAGGCACATGCTATTTGCCATAAACAACAGAGCATCCTGCCTGTGTACTGTGGGTTTGAGATGATGAAGAAGGTGCACTCCTGCTGCTGAAGGAACAAAGCAGCTATCCTTGTTTATGGATAACAGCTTATCCACAACGTTAGAATCTTGCTCCTCTGGAAAAACCTGTTATAGTGGCTGCTGACTTCTGATTTCCTGTAATTTACTTCATCAAAATCTGATAGATTCATTGCATAGCATTGGTTATTAACTTTTACAATTCCAGCAGCTGTCATGGACAGTCATGTAATTCTGAAATTTTGAATACTTCAGGATTCTTTTGGTCTTTGAGGGAAGAAAAAGCATACATAACTTGTCCCATAAGTTAATGATATGCTAACAGTGTCACATCTCACCACTGAGTGCAGGGTGTAGTGGATGGGACTGGCATTCTTAACATGGTCATTGTGGGAGCACTGATGTCTCTGAAAAGAAGTCCACCTAACAACACATAAATGGAAGGCACTTCCAAAATTACCTGTCCATCCTGGTAATTTATAAGTGAGGCTTTCTACTGATGGCAAGAACTGCATTGTCTCCTCTGTTTACAAATGTTACAGTAACCTATGCCTTGGGGTTTAACTAAAACCTGATTTAGTAGACTTGAACTTCAAAATTAAGACATTAGACATCTATTTCTGCCATTCAGAAGGTCTTTATTATGCTCAAATGTTGTTGATTCTTTTGTTTTTTTCAGACTTTACAAGAATCCTAGAAAGCTGAAGGGATGCAGGGGAACATTGCTGAAATGCAGAGATTCACTCTAGAAGCTTCCTGAACTACCAAAGGCTAGGTATTAACAGCCAAACTGGAGAATATTTCCTCTCAGATTTCATGCCTTGGTCTCACCTTGTTCTTAAATTCCTTTTTTTATTACATAAAGCGATTTTATTTTCTATTTGTTTTCCTTTTGGGTAATTCACGAGCAGTTTGTCTTTGCTCTGCACATAGAATAGACCAATATGCTGCTCACAATGAAATAAGCAACATGTCAGGAAAAATGTAGACTAAACATGGATGAAAAACCTAAGGGAAAACTTGTCTACTGTGAAGTATTCCCACCAGATATCGTTAAACTGTACAATACAAATCTCTTTTACGAGCCTTGCAATGTGGAATATACTTAAAAAAGAAGAGCTAACATTTTCTTAGATTAAGATCTTATCTAAATCTTAAAGTCTGTGCTCAGGGTATGGAGCTGTCTATTCATTCAGGTGCCTGCAGTGGAAGCCTTGATCACAGTGGGGAATAGTGAAACAAAATGAGAGGAGGAATGAAACATTTAAAATAATCTTCACTAAAAAATGGAATTAATTCTTCATTACATTATTAATTCACTACTGAACATAATTAATTTATTGGCCATTAATGCTGCTATTTGCATTACCATTGGGTTCTCTGGATAAAAGCACAATGTGACTTTCCTAACACATTTTAAATGCTGTAATCAGACAGTGAATTGCTCTTCAACAGCACTATCCAGATTTAGCTACAGATTATATGGTCTCTCTAAACTGCTTTCTGAGGCTGTTAATAACTTAAAAGACTGCATTAATTATTTTGAACAGGTCTGATACAGGACAATAGCAAAAAAAATCACATTCTAAATACGTCTGTTTATGGAATACCTGAGGCTGTCTCTAAGTCATTTGCCCTTTCTCCATTGTTACTCTACTTCGAAGACCCCACATTAAAATACCCCTTAAGGTCTATGTTCACTATTCAAGAGGTGGACAGATTTGTGGGAGACCTCTGAACACAGACAAAGTCCTCACTTAGAGAAGAAAAACAAATTGTAAATAATGCAGAAAAGTTTGAGAACCTGCACTTGTTTGACAACCCCTTTTCTCAACACTTATGTTACTATTTTCATTATCATTATAATTATGGCATTTCACAGGATGTCCTGTTGTTACAAGGATTTCCATATATGCAATAGGAGGTGGAAGGAGAGGAATTCCAATCAGAAGAACTTTCAGTTTGGGTCTCAAGTATTTACTTGTGCTCCTTCTTTCCCCAGATAGTAATAAAGCACTCTCAAGTCTGAAATATAGTCACTGTTGTTCTCTTGATATTGGAGTATGCTAATATTACACCTCTACAGTCTTATCTAAATGAGCTCACTGAATTGCATAAATAATATTGGCAATGATATGTAAGAAAAAAAAATCAAGTTCGCTCTCTCTAATCAATGCTAGCTTGGCAAGTCCAATGAGTCAAACAAACAATCAATGAAAAAGGCTGATCTATGTCACTGCAATCAGGGACAAACTGCATCTGAATCAGAAAGCTTAATTTTTACATTGTTTCTTTTGAAGTGACAATCTTCACAGGTAATCTGCAGAGGACATTGCTGAAGAATTCCAGACAGAGCAGAATTCCATCATCAGAAAATTTTACAACATAATTTCCTTGAATTACATTAACAAAAAAAAAAATTTGACTTTTCCAAGAAACTGCTAAATTCTTTTGAAGGAAGAAGTCTAGTTAATTATTTTTAGTTCTGTTAACCATTTCAAAAGAGAGGAAAGGTATTTTCTCCATAGTCCAGATCTTCAATAATGGGTACTCCCATTTTAAAAACCTTAAGGTGTGGTGGACACAGTTTAATAGGAGAAGGTAACCAGGCCACAATAAGATGAAAAATGTGGGGGAGAAATAAGTTTAGCTTATAAATTGATGTACTTTTCTTTAAAACTTCGTTGCTGGTAAAGCTATTTTATTATTGCAACATACATCCTTTAACTATGTTGCATTAGATGCCAAAAGGCAGAGTTAGAGACCAGATGATAGGTGTCAGGTGAGCTTAACCTGTCTTTCAGTGTCTGGCTCAACTCTGTTTCTTTATGATATAAAAGCATTTGAGAAATGTGAGCATAAACATTTGACATAATATCTAAAATGACAGACTAAAATTGCCTGTGCTTGTTTTCCAGCTTCTCTTTGAATGCACACATCTTCAAGAAATAAGAGTAGACTGCTTCCCCCAAGGATTCTCTTCAAGTGTTGCTTTTATGCTATGACAGAATGCAAGAAAAAATGAAAGATTCCTCCCAGGACCAAGACCATTAATGAGACAGGGAAGCACTCAACTCTGAGTCACTTTTTGAAACACCACACAGAATCAGGGCTCAAGCTTTTCTGCAAAACTGATGCTCCTTCCCTGACACTCATGAAATGAGGCACTGGCTCAGCCCAGCAAGCTGCTGTGGTGTGCATCAGGTAACTTTTGACACAGAGTCTGATCCCACAGCTCACCTGCCTGCTTTTAGGGGTGCCTTCATCCCCCTTCCAAACTAGAGGCCTGATGCACACTGTGATCACAAGTGACATGCTTTGTCTGTCGTCTTTTGAAGGAAAATATTCATCCAAACCTGAGGCAAATGAAAGTTATTCTTGAAAGAATTGCGAGGGCAATGCCCATCTACAACTCCACAATCATAAAAATTTCTGATGTTAGCACTGCCATTGTAGGGGCCTTTGCCCTTTTGACCCATCCTTTCCTACACAGTAAATCCACTCCTGGATTAGACTAATTGTAGCTCACATTGATGGAAGATGTCTGCTCTGCAGATGACCACCAGTTTGGACACTCTAGACTGTAGCTAGAATACTTTCTCTAGTACTGAATCAAATTTTGGTCTAGAAGAATGATATTTTCATATGCAGAGCAGCCAACCCAGTATCCCATTTTCAGCTGCTTGGAAAGAACCAGCTGATACACAAGCCTTTTTATGTAGTGGCAGATCATATCAGCGGTCCTAGGAAGGGCCACAAAAACACATTTTGCCTATGAATGGACAAAGAGGAGGGAAAACAGGCTTTGCACATATTCCCCACGTGAAAAAAAGTAGAAATGTAAAGGGTAAAAGAGCATAAGTGGTAAAGGGAGCAGGAAAAAATCACACTGGGAATAAGAATTAATAGGAAAACAATGTAGCAATGATATAATGAGCAAGAGAAAGACAAAAGGAGGAGCTAGAGGGAGCTGAAATAATGAGAACTTAGTAAGTCAGAGCTAAAAAGATGGACAAGAGAAGAAAATAAGCAACCAGATGTAAGACAGGATCCCACCAGAAGCACAGTAATGTGTAAACACTGAATGATTTTAAATTAATTACAAACTGAGTTGCAGGTCTTTTTCTTCCTATGTTCAGCAAGCAGGCATGGAGCCCAAAGGCTAACTGTGCATGGCTCCAGTGGTGATGATAATGATGAGTCCAGAAAATCCACTTTGATTATATTGCAAATTACCAACTTTGTATCATTAAACTAATAATCACAGCTGGAGAAGGCAAGAGAATTTACGGAATCTGGAGGATTTCTTATGTGAGGTGAAATAACAGATAAGTTTGTGAAATAATGGATAATTTTATGAAATAATTTTCAGGTACAAGCTGAGAAACAATCTTAGGGCTGCTAAGTCAAGCATTCAGATGATACCTCATATATCCAGGTTGTAAATTATTAAATGGTATTTATTTATATGATCACTAAATACTTTTCCATTTTATCCATACCTTCTCCAGAATCCAAGCATGCTTTTTTCAACATAATGACAGAATGCACAAACAAAAAGCTGTCCTGGGTCAGGTGAGCAGTCTGTCATGCTGAGCCTTGGTCACACTGGGTGCCAGTGAGATAAGAAGCAGAAGGAAAGCTGTGAGCCTGGTCACCCTCCAGTCCCCCTCACTTCATCTTCCCCCATTGCTTGGTGCACTAGGGATAGTTGGGGACACATCCTTGCCTTTCCTGTTTAATATTCAGGTATGGAGCTGCTGTCCACAGAGTGGAATAGACATCTGGAAGTCATCTGTCTCTGTCTGAGGGCAGGATTATCTATCCTTGACAGATACATATCCAATGTATTCAAAAAATCCCTGGTGAAGAGCTCTCCTGAGCCTTTTCAAATATGATCTACTTGCTTTGCTTACCTTCAGAAATATTTTCTTCGTATTTAACCTAACCTTCCTTTCTTGTATTTTAAGTCAATATTTCTTAACCTTCACAGCATCAACACAGCAGCAAACTTTTCTGCCTTTCCCAGCACTCCTATGGAAATAATTTGCAGCAAGCTAAATAAACTGTCTTAGTGTAATAGCTGAAGTGAGCATCGGCAACAACAACAACAACAACAACATATACTGTGCTTTAAGCTGTCTGCACCATTGGCACTGTGCCTATCCTGGCGTGAGTGTACCATGGAATGCTCTTTGGCACTGGGGCCAGCAGGGGTGGAATGGCCTGGGTGTGCTAAACACACTCTCTACAGCATCATGGCCAGCAGCAAAAACAGTGCTGCCTACTGCTGTGTGTTTGTTGCCCTGGTGGTCTAACCTGTGAAAATCAAAACAGGGTAAGGAGGCCAGCAGTGATACAGCCCACTGAAGTATTGAATTTTTAAATTTTTGGTTTACTTTATTGATTACAGATACACATACTGGGCCTTTAAATACCTCATGGAATAAGTAGCATCATTACCTATGCATAAATATAAACTTTGATTTGTGTGCTTTCTTTTCTCCCAATTCATTACTCACAACACAGCTGCCTCCAGTCTCCCTTTGTTTTAGAACTCATTTTCCATCATCTTGCAGTCCCAACCTCATATAATTTTTATTTCTTATTTTTCAGAGTTTCTAAGAATTTATCTTTTATCTGACCTTTCCACTGAATCCATGCAACATGCCTATACAACTTCCACAATGGAATTTGACCCTTTGATATCCTCTGAAATGCAGAAGTATATACAGTCTGAATGCTGTTTTCAACAGTACTGCAGTTTTCTGGCTGAACACAGGTCCAGTTTGTCCCAGCAGCCTCATTTAGTGTGTCCTGTTTCCAGTGGCACAGGAGTCTGTATGTGGTTCTCTCTTGTTTCTTTTGGAGGAGTATTTCCTCCTCCATGTTCACAGAAAAACCTCTTTGCCTCTATATCAATGGTAGTCCTCTACCCTTTCCATTCGCTTGCTCTGCCAAAAGCAATTTCCTTTCCCAATCATCAGATAATATTCATGCATTCAAATCTGTGAACAATAATAGAAATATCCCATTTCAAAAACAGAGAGGCCAAACAGACAAAATTAAGCTGTTTCACTTGATGGGAACTTCTTTCTGTACTGTCTCGTCCTTCAAATACCATTTCAGCTCCAGTTTAGCTTTTCTCACTGAGCAAAGAGTTTGTCTATCAACTGATAAAGTGAAAGTTTGAAACTTTTCATATCCAGCCCAGATAGTACCTTATAAGCAGTCCCTTGGCTTATAGAAAGAAAACATCAATAGAAATGCAATTTATCCTGTGCTCATCACCCAGAGGCATTCTTAAGCACTCTGGAGCAGATCTGCAGCTCACTCGAGGGCAGAGCACTGGCACACAGCCCAGGCACTGGGCACTGCCCCGTTCAGGTGTGTGTCTGCAGGAAGAGGGATTGGTCAGGCACAGACACACACATCCTCTTCTCCAGTCTAAATCTCCAGTTTAGATTTAAACTTACATTCCGGCAGAACATTTTAATCAGGGCAAAAGTCAAGGAAATGTGTCATTGCCTCCCCCTTGCCTGGACTATTTTGTTTGTGAGCAGGGATCTCTGAAAGGTTTTATTTGCTGGACTCTCCTAACCCGTGGCCCCCTCTACCCCCCTCTCTGCTCAAACCCACTGAGCTCAGGAGCCCAGCTGACACTTATCACTCCTTATCAGACTTCAGGTAGCATGGGCATATCTTCTCATCATTTACACAGATTTAAGAAGCAAACTAGATCACATTCCACTTTCATGTTTCCTCCCTGACACAAGTTGTTTCATTAACACTCTCGTGTCCACTTCAGAAGATTTCACAGGCCAAAATACTCTTACACATCAAAGTAAAACTCTCCAGGCTGCTCATAAATAACTCCACAAGCATAGACAACCACATTATGCCACTATGAAAACACTTTTTCTGTCCAAAATCTTCAGAAGATTAACATCCTTTCATATTTGTTTCATCTTTTGTATCTCACAGAAGATGATCTAGGAGCACTGACATGTTTATGATGCAGAAAATGCAGGAAAAGTTTCTCTTGGCTGATCAGGTTACCAAGGCATTATTAGGTATGAGGAGGGATTGATTCAGTGGAATCAATTTTGCTGGAAAAGGTTATAGATGTATTGAGAAGTAAAATAAAAGGAAGAGGTGGGGAAATCACAATACAGGCAAAAATAGCTTTCGATAAACTGCCCTTGGTTGCCATGGTTCCTTACTTGCCTTGTCAATACAAATTATGAATAATAATACCTATATGAAAGTCAGACATAACCACACTTCTACTGCTGCCCTCACAAACATACAGAAATTGTTACTCCTGCACTATATTGATTCTTTCTCCCTGAGCAGAGCATGATGCCACACTGGAACCATTTCAATCAGGTCTTGAAGTTCCCAAACACTTTGGCACCTCAGAGTACAAAGCTATGGGATCCTTTTCCCCCATGTTCTTCCTCTGTCCCCTCCAGAGGCCACATGGTGTCACTCAGCACAGGTCCCCTCCCAGGGCTGTGTCCCCAGTGCTCCCACAGGGGCTCTCCAGAGACATTCCCTGCAGGGATGTAGCACACACATAGAAAGAACAAGCCAAAAAATGATTGAAAATTGTCCTCCTTAGGACAAAATTTGCTGTGGCAGGAGCAAGGGACACAGAAAATGCTCCTTTTCTGGGGCAAGCACCTGAGGCTGTCACACCTGCTCAGACACTGATCTCTACCTGCATTGCAGTGAATCCACACCCCAGCATTCTCAAGAACACGCTCCTAACTGCTGGATTTCAGCTGCTTCAGAAATTAATAGACACAAGAAAAGCACTTTCTTGGAGGTGGGAAATTGTGCCTACCACTAATCTGGGACTCCTTTCCTTCACTCACTTCTACACACCCACCCCCTTCAATTTGTCTCAGCTTTCTACTCACAGGTTTAGCAGGTGTGACCTCAGAGCCGGTGTCATGCTCAGCAGTATCTTGCTTTTGGCATAAATTCACATTTTCCACAGAGTTCTGAGCTACAAAAGATCCAGAAGTCACTCCATTGCAAGCAAGTGATACTAACTTAAACCTTTGAGAAGGTACATACAGATATGTACCTTTGAGAAGCACATATCTGCTAAAGGTACTGCTTTTTGAATGTCAAATTACCCTTTTTTTAATGGAAATTTATTGATAAAATAAGTAAGCACTCATAGGCTATGTTTGCCTTCTGAAAATATTTATTTGGAATTCTATTTTAATTTTCAAATAATGAAATATTTAGTTAAATATTCCCCCAGAATACCAAAGAATTCCAGACTGTTCTGCAAAGATCTCAAAAAGCTTTGCAAGGCAAGATACTAAGGGAATACACAGAGACTTGACTACCAGACTCAAACTAGAAAGTATTTTCTTTGGTAATTTTAGATGAATTTGGGATTTTCTGGAGTAACTTGTGATATTTTGTTGCCTNCAGAGCAAGGAATTATTTTAGTATAGCATAGTAAAGCAAAGACACAGACAAAACCCAAACATTATGGATGCAGCAATTCAAAGGCTTTGATCCTGAACAGGTTTTAGACATTGTCAGTTGTACATTTATGAGAGGAGATGGGAGCAGGAGAGATTAGAAGAGCAAAATATTGGGATAGGAAAAACATGATGTGTTCTGCTTATGCTTTAACAACATAACCATTTATTTATATACTCCCTTGATTTGCAAGATGCATTGAAAGTGGCAGCCAGTCACCAAAAAGTTGTTTTTCAGAAATTTTCAGACAGCTTAGGAACATGTACCTCTATAAGAACTTGAATCTATACTCACTATCAGATTTTTTGATACTCATCACACTCTCCATAATATTTAGTTTCATTGTGATTACTCTAATTGCAAGACTAATAATTAATAGTAGACTTTATATCTTGCTTGCAAAGTACTCCAGGGAATGTAGCACAATAAGCACAAATACAACATAGAAGCATATGCTTTCAAATCATAATCAGAGGCAAATGATACATAATTTAGTATTTGAAGTATATTATTAGAAAGATGAGATCACCAGCTTGTTTCCAGATCACAGAGCTCTTACTTCAAGAACAAAAGTGCTAGATATGCATTCAACTAGATGTGAATTTTTTAAGAAACACTCAAGATTATCATCCCCCACAGCTGATAAGGAAACAAGGACATCATGCACATTCTGAGGTACAAAGAGCTGCTCCTCTGTTTTTCCAGATGAAGAATTTGACTTCACCTATCTGTTTTCTAATTGTCAGAAAATTCAGAAAAATATATTTATTTACAATCTGTTCTAAAAGCTCAGCTTCTAAAGTATTCTTTATAACCTGCTTTTTCAGCACAAGGTTTTTTTATATACTTCATGTTTTTTTTCCTATTCCAGAAAGTTTTTTATCACATACCTAAAAAAAAATCACGTCAGAACCACTTGAAAAAGAAAGCACAACAAAAGTGGACACCAGATAACCTGCCAATGTCTATATTTCTGCCCTTTGACTTTTCTATTCCAATATAGCATTTTACTTTTTGTGTATGACAGGGAGTTGTTTTTACACTGGGAAACAGTGTTCTTCATTGTCATCTTAAATTGTTACTATATAGGTATTGTTTTTTTAAGGTTTTTAGGGCCTTGTTCTACCTAATATTTTCTGCTCCACTTATAGCAAAAGAGCCTGCTGGGGAAACAATTTGTTGCATAGTACACATCACATATTGAATTGCATTCCAGTTTATCAGAATTTTTTAAAGCTGTAGCCATCTATACTATAAGCTTCTTGTTGGTATTTTGTTTCTGACCTGGTGCTGGCAGAAGTCTTACAAATAAAAATCTGTCCAATATGCTGTTAGGGCCAGGTTAGTGCCACCACTGCACACCTCTGATGCCATTGTGTGTGCTCTTTTTGCATTGCAATTGCCTATCAGATGGAAAACTATGCACCCATTGAGAGTTCTTCTTGGCAATCCATCTTCAGGAAAAAAAACCAGACACTGATATTTCTGCTATAACTGAAATTAGAGGAAGCCTGAGCAGCCAGAAGTAGTGACAGAACTGCACAATACAATGTTCATTGGGAAACTGGGGAGTTTGATGGCTATGTTATTTTTCTCCTGCAGCAGATTTTCAGGTTATGCACAATGAGGAATAGGAACTTTGAAGGGAAGGAGGATAGGAGATTACCCCCAGGAAGTTTGCAGAAAGCAAATACAAATTACTGTAGTAATTTCTAATAATAAATCACATTTCTGTGGTATTCTAGGAAACTTGCACAGTTTGCTAGAAACAATCCTTTCTATTATACCAGCTGTTGACCTTACTGTGACATCTAAGATAGTAATTTTTCCCATTCTCCTTGCATGCAACAAATTCAGATCCTATATAATTTCTTTCTACTAAATCTCATATTGAAGAGAAAAGTTGGGACAAAAGTGCACTGAAATTTATTTTCTATATTTATATAAACTTCAAATTGTCTATACAGGCATCAGACCAAGACAGTAAAGCAGCAGCTCACAGATAGCAGAATGAAACAAAGGAAAAAAACACAGGTTTCTTCTGAAGGGATCTGCACATGTCCTTCATGTAATAATTCATTTTTGTATAATACATTTAAATACTAAATAGTTAAACTGCAAAAAAAATTAGATCAGAGACAGGCTTCAGAAAAAATCTGAATAACTCTTCAGTTATGGAGTCAAGATTATGACCCTCACATAGCAATGGGGGCATATTCATTTCTGTTCCTTTGGTAATTAATGTTTTTCTACTTGTAGAAACTAAAATGGCATTAACAGCAAAATCTTATGCATTCTCTTCTCCATGACTTTCAGGGCACAGTGCACAGAATGCAAGCTACCATCTCCTGGGAAATGTACAAAATACAGGAAGGAACAAGCAAGAGGAAATTTAATCACAGGTGATTATTTTTTGAATGCTCAGAAAAAAATCCTGAATTCACATTTACGTACAGCCTTGGGCATATAGCTTCAATACAATCAGCTGAAATGAGTTTTGAGCAGGAGAGTCACATCTTGCAAGACATCTCCAGTTTTGCAGCATGCAGGTCAAACAGGAGCAGCACACCTTTTCTGTAAAGTGCTGCTGAATCAACCCCACCCTGAAATGCAGCTGGCTGTGCTGCACCTCTGCAAGGAGAGGAATTTGCATGAGCAATAAATCCCAAGTGATAGAATAATAAAATGCACTTACTGCAGAACACTGGCTTTCTGTCACACCTCCAAACACGGGGCTTTAGATTCTCGAGGGATCACACTGAGTAAGGAATTACAAGAAATATGCAGCAGAAATTGTGTGGGAGTCTTATTAGGTAGCACTCTAGTGTCTTATGTCCTGATAGAAGAGGATTAATATCCTTTTTCAAAACACTATCATCATACCCTTGATACCTATATACCTTTACTGATTGCTTCAGGAGAGGCTGTGGCCTTAATTTCCTGTAGTAATGGTTCCCCACTCTAGTTGCATACTGTATGGAGATGAGTTTGCTTTATCATGCTGAAATTTCCTGCTTCTCATCGAACAGTCTTTCACCTTCTTTTGTATAGCAAAAGCAGAAGAAAGGAAGCCCCTACTTTCCTTTCACCATGTCATTTGTCATTCTATATGTATTTTTTCAGGCTTGTTATTGGGTTTTTTTCCAAGTAATCAATCCTAATCTAAAACTCCTCTCTGCCTGTTTTCATTGACTCATTTTTCATTTTCTTTGACATGCACAAATGTACTCCAATTCTGCTATATTATTTTCCAGGTGGAAAAGCAGCACTGAATGCATGAACAAAGACTGCACCACTGATTTATCTAACATTTCTGAGCTTATCTAATGTGCTCCTTTTTCTTGTACTTAAAGGTTTTTTCTTCTCTGCACACTGGAAGGTGTACTAGTACCAATGCTCATATAAAACCCAAGGTCTCCAGCTGAACCCTGACACTCACAGAGGAAGAGGGAGCCCTTTGTGCAAAAGCTGGGAAGGGGAAAACAAGGCAAAGAGCAATCAATTGATTTATTAACATTGCCAGTTTAGGTTACAGTGCACTGTCCATTAGGTTTCAATAATGCTTACATATGTTCCATACACCTGCACAATTGCTAACACAGCTGCACATTTCTGAGATACAGATTGTGGAATTGCACAACCCTTAGGGCATTCCTAATGACACCAGAGATTAAACAAGGTATTACACCAGACACATATCAGTATATTTGTATTGTGCTGTACAGTTGAAGCTGTGCCATATTTAATGTCCTATTGCACAACATCATCAGATATTGATTTTATAAATACAGTAACCTGCAAGCTTTATTAGCAAGCAGATTGATGAAAAAAAATTTTAGAACTGAGTTTGAGCTGTGTGTACTCAAGATTATAACAAAAGAGGCATATAAAAGATGTCTTGATGAATTCTCTGAGATGTAAAGACATCACAATGAAAATAGATTGTCTCTGAATCTGGGCCATTTGATCACTTTATATTCACCATGTTTTCTATGGGGAAAAAAAATTAATGTGAAACAAGAGGAATGCAGGCAATGTGGAACAGACTTGCAACTACTTAAGGTATCAACTTCCAGTGATTTAGGTCCAGAATCTGAAAATCTGGGCTTAACTCCTCTTTTATTTGGTATTTCAACAAAATGCATCCAAGATGGTGAGAGCACAAACCAGCAGGGAGAACTGGAAGCATATGCAAAGCCAGAGGAAGGATTGCATAAAGCCTGCAGTGCCTGCCATCCAAGCTAGAGCAGACAACTCCTGTATCACTTCAGAAAACGTCACACTTCAATTTTGATTTATATTATCTTATATTTCAATGCGAAGAGAATATGAGGAAATTAGCAAACTTATGAAGTGGTGTTATCTACATCAGAAGCTTTCCATTTATTTAATCTGCATATTTCTCAGTTACTGTAATGGAGATGTACAAGTTCCTTTAAGAAATTCAGATCTGTTGATTATACAGAATACACGAGCCTTCCCTTTCTGAATGTCTACATAAGTGGGATAAGACATGCCAAAGGCCCACAGCCCTCTCTTCTCAGAGAACAGCACTGCAAGAAACCACTCTATATTAGGAACTAGGTTAAGATGCAAACTGAGATGTCATACTCATTCATTATCTGTAATTACTTTCAGTGACTTGCTGAGCATTGTAATGTGTTTAGTACAAGGTTTGGTTCAGGATTTCTTGAACAGAAGAGCATGACAATGGCAAATGCCATGAACATATCTATTAGAAGCCAATATTCTGTTACTTCCTCACTGTGTTCCATTTAATTTGCTTTGTCAGTGAAGTTGTTCACTTCAAGTTTCTACTGTCTCATGTCAAGTTTGCTTTTTTTCTTTATTTTTTACAAAGATTACAGATATCTGGTAAAGACTTGTAAAAGAAACGTTTTTAACAAACTAAAGACTTATCAAGGCTATGCTTATATTAGGAAATCATCAGACTCATAGGAATGGATTAGCAAACAGAATATGTTGGCATTGAGAACACTGCATCATCACTATACACAGTCTTCCAAATTTTACTTCAGACTAGGTTTAATTTGGCCATCAGGACTGAATGTCCTCTCTCCATGCATCAGTCAAGCAGTCCAAAGTAGAAGTGGTTGAAAACTTTATATGTAAAAGAGGACCGTGGAGTGGAAAGAAATGCAGTGAGATGCACACCTGAGGCAGGGGTTGTTTAGTTTCCTCTGCATTCCCAGGCACCAAGACAGCAAAGCAAGAATTGAGGATAGCCAAGGAATTTGCTTTGAAACTGCACTGCCACTTTAAAGGAAAATGTGGATTCAGTCAGGTATTCTGCTGCCAAGCATGACATCTGCCTGAATATGTTCCAGGTTTAAGAACTGAGTAATCCCTCTGTTTGAAATTCTGCACTAGTGCTGGTGACAAGGCTAACTGATGCAAGCTCCAGGTCTTGCAGGTTCATATCATAATTTGTTCCTACATCCAGTAGAATCACAGAAGGTGTTTATTCACTCTATCAGAGGAGGTTTTCATTGACAGCATTGGATTTTTGATCTAGGCATGCCAAAGTCAGGTTATAGCATCACACCAATATATGAAATAAATTTAAAAAAGCATTTATGTAAAGATCAGGTTAACAAAGAATAGAGAATTACCAAGGAATATGCTAATTTGGAATAGTCTTCAAGCTTTTAAGCCTGAAAGAAGAGGTAACTAATCCAAGGAACCAGCAGAACAAAGACACAATACTGCTTACAACTATTTTCCATTTATATGAGCAATAGGCAGAACTGCTTCAGTAGATTCCACTATAAAAACAAAACACTGTCATATTTTAAAGCAATGGTCCAAGATTATACAGCTACATAAGCACAGAGTAGCTTTCTGCAGTGTTTCAAGCTATTTCTGTAATATTTTCATAAGCGATTAAGAGTTGTCTCTTACCCTACTTCAGTTAATAAGAAATTTGCATTCACAAGGATTAGGAACAGAGGCCCCAGATCAAAGCTCTTAAGAATTTCTAAGTCTCACTGAGGTCAGTGTAAAGCAAGCTTGCACTCGAGTGCTTTGCTGGGAGGAGGAAAAATGCTCAGTGTTTTTACGTTTTGCCTGTTTGTCTAAGTAAACAAAAAAGGCAGCTGAAGCTGATTTTTAATTTCTGCCATCATAGCTCTGAAACTGAATGGCTCAGCTGGAAGACAAGGAAATTAGCCAATGGCAGGAAGCTATAGAGACACAACACCAAGTGAAAAAGCAGCACAGTATTTATCTTCCTTATAAGTTAATTTTCTACTTCTGGCAGTGAGTAGGTGTCAACTGACTCTAAGTTTCTGCATTGTCTGATATATACATCCAGTGTATTTAATTATATCGGCAGCATAAAGATTTTTATGCATCAATACTTTTTAAATGCAAAGTTGTCTTTATCCAGACCCTGATAAATGATGACACATGTCAGTCTACCAAACCTAACATGGAAAAATGGTAGAATGTAATTATGAATGAGAAAAATTTCTATTACAGAATCAACAGAAACTCTTCCATTCTTACTGGCATATGAAGATAAATAAAAAGTTCTGCAATAGAGAAAACATACCAATCCCTGATTCTTGTAAGAGAAAGGTCAACATCATTATAAATCTCCATCCTTTACTGGATGGGGGGAAGACATAGTGACAAAAGGTGAGGATGAGGTACTTAATGTTGTCTTTGCCTCATATTCAGTAGTAAAACCAGTTGTCCTCTGGGTGCCCAGCCACCCTGACCTGGAAGACAGGGATGGGGAGTGGAATAAACCTCCATAATCCCAGGGGAAGTGGCCAGTTACCTGCTGTTACCTTTCAGTAACTACTTAGACACACCCAAGTCTATGGGGCCAGATGGGATCCACCCAAGGGTACTGAGGGACCTGGCAGAAGAGGTCACTGTGCCACTTTCCATCATTTACCAGCAGTCCTGGCTAAGCAGGGAGGCCCCAGGTGACAGGAATTTAACAAGTGGATGCCCATCTACAAGAAGGGTCAGAAGGAGGATCCAGGGAATTAAGCCCTGTCTGTCTAACCTTGGTGCCAGAGAAGGTCATGGAGCAGATCATCCTGAGTGTCATCACAAACAACAAGTAGGGGACCACCAGGGGATCAGGCCCAGCCAGCATGGATTTGAGTAGGACAGGTCCTGCTTAACCAACCAGATATAATTCTGACACAAGATGACCTGGTTATTGGACCAAGCAAAGGCTGTGGATGTCTTATAGAGAGATTTTAGTGAAGCCTCTGACACCATTTGCCACAGCATCCTCCTGGAGAATCCAACTGCTCGTGGTTTGGACAGGTGTGTTCTTGGCTGGGTGGAAACCTGGCTGCATGTCCAGGTCCAGAGGGGGGTGGGGAATGGGGTCACATCCAGCTGGGGCTGGACACCAGGGGTGTCCCCCAGGCTCAGCACTGGGGCTGGTCCTGTTTTATGAGGATTGACTGAGGGAGCTGAGGGTGTTTCTTCTGGACAGGAGGCTCAGGGGAGACCTTATTGCTTTCTACCCTCCCTGGAAGTAGGGTAGAGCTGGGTGGGGATTGGTCTGCTTTCTCAATCAACAATTAACAAGGCAAGAGGAAATGGCCTCAAATTGCACCAAGGGAAGTTTAGATTGGATATTGCAAAAAATTCCTTTCATGAAAAGAGTTGTCAAGCACTGGCACAGGCTGCCCAGGGAAGCAGTTGAGTCACCATCCCCAAAGTTTTTTAAAAGATGTGTACTTGTGGTGCTTAGGGACATGGGTTAGTGGTGAACTAGGCAGTATCAAGCAAACAGTTGGACCTGATCATCTAAAGTGTCTTTTCTACCCTAAATTATTCTACAATTATAAAAATTAAAACCGAGGTTTCTATATTACAATGTAAAAATATTTTATGTGATAATGTAATGACCTAAAATGTGATAACTTAGCATACCTGCCTTGTGCTGTACATTAATCTTTACATTTATCATAAACCCATTCCATATCTTTCCCTGATAAGCACGTTTCCTCACTGCTCACCTTGGACTCAGAATAAGAATGCTTGCATTTCTTCTGTTTACAACAGGAACACAAGAGAAGCTATACCAAATTTATGATATTTTCCTTTAAAAACATATTAGTGTGAAATATCATTGGAATGATATTGGCAGATCATTTCATTTTGAGTCAGTTTACACTTACAATTTTGTGCATTTGATCTTTAGAGAGTGAAAATCTTATCAGGAGAGTAAATCGAGACCCAATTCTCAGTCCACACTTTGAGCAGAAGATAACATACTCCTGAAAAGACATAGGGTCTTCTTAAGCTTTGATAGAAATGAAACATGTGAGATTGTATGGAATTAATTACTGTACTTGAAAGCAATCTTCTATTTCTGGACTCATTGACTGACTCGGATTTTACTGATTGCAAACCTTCAAAAGCTTAGCACTACTTAAACTTTTACCTGCTGTGTTAATGCCTGTGTGCATAGCCTGAGGAACTGGCCAAGGTTCCTTGTAGAACACAGCAGTGGCAAGTCAATTCCATTAAGAAATGAAAAATAAAAAAAGAAAGAAAAAAAAACCAAAAAACACCAAGAAAGGAAAATTTAAACAAAACGAAAGAGGCTAAAAGACCTAAGTGAGGTTTTTCTTCTGTTTTGCAATTAAATAGTTTGTAAAATGCAAATACAGTGATTTTTAACTAAAAGTAGTTCCTTCTTGCTATGGAAAAGCTTGTTGGAATTTCTCTGAAAATGTATTTTCCATGTGAAAGTGAATTTCCTGATCAGTACATACACATCAGCAAGCTATCCTGATCATATGAATACTGAAATAGTTAACTCTGATGAAGGAACTATTGTAAAATTAATTTATCATTCTCTTGAAATATTTTTCAGATATAAAAACATTTAAATGCAATTTATATACCTGCTGCCCAAGTTATCTTAGGGGACAGGAAAAGGGAACTGTTAAGGAAATCTGACATATGCAGAGGGTATCAGATTGCTAGCTAAAATTTCACCAAAATAAATGGTGATGAATAGCTTGTTGGCCTCTGACAAACAAGTAGACTGGGCTACAGAATTGCACAGATGTGAATAACTAGATTGCACAGAGACAAAGCAAAGACTAGCAGCAAAATACAGCATTTCATTTCTCCATTCTCTACATGAGAGTCTTTAATTCATTTTGTCCATTTCAGCATAAGGAACTCTTTTCAATCACAATTCCAACCCATTCCAGTATATATTCTACCAATCTGCTGCAAAAACAAAGCATTGTCTTATTGCAGAATTCAAAAATCTCATTCTTCTCTCCATTAACCAACCCATTTCCTAGGGTGGTGATGAAAGCAGTTCTCCATACAAATTTGTTATCATATTTCTGCTCCCCGAATACCAAACAATTTTACTTATCAAGAAGAGGTAGCACGTCAAGAGAACTTGAGAGCCCTGTTAAATACACGAGAAAAATTTCTGAGTTTTGTTGTAAACTCCTGAGGAACTGATTCCCTCAAGCAGAGCCAGAGAACCAAGGGATGAGGGAATGCAGTGGACACAAGATATTCCCACAGGCAAAGGCAGAGAGCCCAGAACTGACTCTTGCTGGCCACACCCACTCCATCTCCACAACCTGCTGCCAAAGCCTTCAACTTCTGTGTGGCTTTTGTTTCTCATGTGTTTAAAATCCTCCAGCTGGTGTCAAAGCTGGTTTTGGCAGGATCTTGGCCTCCCACTGTGGGTGCAGGATCTGGAGCTTTCTCACTGCCTTCCTTTCCCTTCATGTTTTCCACTTTCAGGCTCCCATCCTACCTCCTCCAAAGTGAAAGATGGATTTGCATTCCCTGCTTTTGGGCAGAAACACCCATTCTTAAGGCTACTTTCCCTCTTTGGCACTCTTATCAAGGATCCTACTGGCTCAAAAAAGCAAACACCAGAATCCCCATCATTTACTCAGAGCAATAGCCTGCAGCAGCCATTCTGACCAACTGCAAATCCACACAGTGAAATGCTGTCTACCTGTTTAATTCAAGAGAACCTCTCATGCTTACAGAAGGACAAAAGTGCACTCAGGTATGGTAGCAGCCACAGAAATGCATGGGGCTGGTCTCCAAGGAATTTGGAATCATCCATACTTCCTTTTAATTGCCAACATAGCTCAAGTGAACAAGTTGACTGGCAGTAGGTGGTAAATTACTTAAAGGGATGAATATTTTATTTAACTTCCAAGCAAATCAATCCATCCACCAGCAATTTTTCAGAAAGATCATTCTGTATTCGCCACAAAGACAAAAACCTGGATTCTGCTACCATATATTTAAGTCACATGAGTTTACAAAGGAAACTGATGGTGCCACAACGTAAAAAATCCCCACACCAGAGGTTTAAACATAAATGCAACATACATCCCTAGATCTGCTGGACTGAAGGGAACTCTTATGTTTTGCCAAAGCCATACTACCTGTAAATGCTCAAGAGACAGATGCTAGCTTAATATTTTTGTGTTCAAATCACTGCTTAGGCCAAGTCCAAAGCACAAAAAAGGCTGCTAGGTATGAATCAGATCCAGCACAATCCCCTCTCCCTCCAGACAATTACACAGTCCAGGAAACTATTGCGTACATAACTTAAAATTATTTCCACCTCCTATTCCCTTCCTCCATTATCTCATATCTCCTTACCTTTCTTACCTCCTGTTATTTTCTCAGGAGTCAATAAATTGCTTCACAGCAATTTTACTATATCTTCTACTATTCCCTTGTTTCTTTAGCAACCATAAATAACTCTGCTTATTCTGAAAGTGTCCTACAGAGGCCGATCACACAGGCTCAGGTTAGAGTTTCACTCCAGTCTTAAAATCTGGAGGTCTATATCCACATTATCTCTGCTCTGGAGAAAAGTGCTGTGGTGCTTCTTTCTCCCATGATTTAGGGAAGCAATATAGGGTAGGATTGTTCAGTAATGAAACCCAATGAAAAGCTAAAACATTCATCTTAATACCATCAAAAAATAGCAAATAAAAAAGGGTGATACTCACAAGTAACATTCTCTGATTCCAAAGTCATTGCCCCAAATTTGCATCTGTAGAAGAGGTTCATTTCTCTGTCTTGTGATTTTTTTATGGTGCTCATTGTATTACTCATGCAATGATTGCAGGTTGTAGGTATCTAAGTAGGACAAATATTTTCATTTCTCTGGCTATGTGAACCAAACATCAGAGCTGTATATAGAGGTACATTTTTTAATAAACTAAATTTGATTGAAAAATGTTACTAAATTTTGAACAGCTTTTAAAAATGAGTATTCCATTCACCCAAGCTGTTATATATAACTGACTCATTAATCTAGTGGTTCTGAAATAGCTTAAGTAACTTTAAAATATAGAAGCAGATGTAGGTTTCAATGTAACATAAAGCTCTGCATAGAAAGCGTTAGAGAACTTTGAGCATACTTTATTTTGAGCTATTTCCCCCACTCCTGTGCAGCTATATATTTTCCTACAGTTTTTGAAGTAAAAGTAGTGGAGATTTCTTAGTTCTGTTTTTATAACGTTGCCTATTAGCACTCTGTGGAGGCAAGAAAAGGCAACTTTTCTTCCAGCAGACTGAAATGACCTCATGATGAGCAGAGAAAAATGCATGTAAGAGAAGCACAAAATAAAGGCTTATTTTTAAGCCCCACACCTTGTTTAGAAGACTTACAAAATGGCAATGTCTAGCCCACATCTACTGGTGGCTTTATGCTCTTGTGGGATTTTTCTTCTGTGCTGCACAATAAAGTTATTTACTTATGAGAAATACTGGTCCATGTCAGCCCCAGCCTAAGAGACCAACAACTTACTCTGTCCTTGGCAACACGACAGGACCTGCCACTATATCATCCTGAGCTGCTCCTGAATGTCTCCAGCATATTATGTGCAAATGTGTTTTCCTCTAGTGCTAGGTCTATAACCTTTCTTGGCTCCTCTTTTGTTATCCCTGAAACACCACACTATTCTTGTACCACACAGACAGTACCAAGATTGCTTTCATAGAAAATGGGATCATTACTTGGACAGCTGACGAAGTTTTGGGCCATGTTCTCTCTCAGTAATAACTGCAAATATTTTATTTTCTCCTGATTTCCTACAAAAATGATTTAGAGTGGCAGGAGGGATAAGGATACACAGTTAACCAAATCCAACTTTAACCAACTTTTCTTTAATTGCTAAGACTTTGAGTGGACATAGCTCCTGCATTCATCCCTGAATACTGTTTGTGTTTCTGGGAATGGCAAGCTGGCAGTGGGGAGGTGCCAGCAATGTCTCAGTAGTGCTGCATTTGCAGACATTTAGACATATTTAGAGCACAATCACATCTGAGAAATTTCCGCCTTTCTCTGTCTGATATATCCTGAAGCATTATCCTGGACAACCACAATGGCACAGGGAAATCTTCCAGCACCAACTGAGATGCCTGTAAAGATGAGGAAAACTCCAGGAAGGAAAAATTGGAAGGAAAATTGGTGGACTTGGGAGGGCTTACTGTCCTACTGGTTTGTGTGTATCTCTAGCCACTCCAAGGTGTGGGGAGTGGTCCACATCTGGCCTCCTTACATTCCCATCTTCTCCTACCTAACACTTTCCTTTCAATCAAATGACAATATGGAGAGATGTGGCAAACTTCAGCCATGTCCTTCAGGCAGAGGAGAAGAGAAGCAGAAAAACCTGGAGCATCCAACTGTAATGTGCAAATGCAGTGTTATTTCTATTTCTGGTACTCATCTGCTCAGGTCTCACAGGCAGAGGAGCTCACCTCTGTGTGCCCCTTCTTCAGTTTGCCTTTCTGTGCCATTCACTTTAAGAACTGAGACAACTGTGCATATATATGTAGCTGTGGGTTAGGGCATTAACCCTTTGGAGCAGTGGAAATAAGACACACAGCTACATGGTCCCTCTCAAGACAGGAAAGACACATTTTATTGAGAGCATTATTCGTACTTATAGGATATTCCACAGAGCTAAGACAAGACAGTAGCTCATTGGATAATTGAGAAAACACCTCTGGGACAATACTTCAGAATGAGTCCCACAGCTGGCACCAGGTGTTAATCTAATGTTATTAATTCCATTCTATTTTGACCAAATTATCATCCTGGGAGAAAGTCTCCCTAACGAAGCTGACACGTTATCAGCTTGGGAAAGGATCTGAGAGAATCAGGAGGAACTCCAGCCTGGGAATGATTTTCCTGGCTGTAATTTTCCTAGATCTCTAACAGTGTGTCCACATATATATACACACACGCACACACATCTATATATACACACATATATATATGTGTGTGTATGCAAGTATGTGTTCAAATGCACAGACACACGTGTACAACTTCACACAATGGCCACCAACCCCTGCTGAGACTGCTGGGTATGACTTCAGTGCAAAATCTCATGATTTGGAGAGGGGAAGGATGTTCTGGATTTTTAATTCTTCAATGTTGTTATTTTAGAAAGCAGTGTTAGCTTTTAAGGATGGCCTATGGCTGCATATAGGGGTGTTTCTAGCACTTTTTTAACTGGTGAGAACCATCTCAGACATGGTGAGGGCTGTTGCATGGACACTGCATGCTACACCCTGTTTCAGTGTGTAATTCTGGGTCTATTTGTGCTCACATCAAGCACAATGTGAACCGAGGTACCACCCATGCTCAAGGTAGGAGAAAAACAATATTCTGAAAGTGTTTTCAGATAGTTTTAAAATTCTGCTGGATCTAGACCCAGACTATCCCAAGGTCTGTGTGGAAAAAGGAATAAACAATAGAGTGAAGCACTTGGAACAGCCAGCAAGCTCAGGGGAGTTTTTCCTGTGTCTGCATTCCTCTAGCACTTTTCTCTGCAGTTTTCAAACAACAATTAAAGGAAATCTCTTTGGAGCAAGGACACTGTTAAAATGAGCATTTGTTTAGGTCTTTGTGTCCACAGTGCTGAAAGGGAATTTGAAGTGTTATGGTGTATTTAAATAAATGCTGTTGCAAGAGCTGAAGTTGCCCATTTAACGGCCTGTGTTGTATTCTTTGCAGCATCCTTTCAGGATGGAACTCTTTTATAATAGAGCTTTTTGTCTAAATATATATATATCTGTGTGTGTGTGTATGTATGTATGTATGTATGTATATGTGTGTGTGTGTATATATATATATATGTGTATATGTATATATATGGGGTTTGTGCATGGGTAGCATTTTTTTATTCATTGATTCTTCTCAAAACCATTTTTTCTGAAAAATTCTCAAGTAACTATATTTACCAACAGAAAATTTTCAGGGAGATAAACCCCATGCAGAAAGATGCTTGAGCTTTCCAGTGAAAAATCATCACAGCTGAAACAGGGAGAAGGCTTAAAATCAGGTTTTGAACGATTAACAATAAGAAGGCATGGATGATATTTTAACAATATTCATAAGAAAAGGCAGCTTTACTGAGGCTGACAACCAAAGAGCTTCACTGCACAGTAAGAGTGTGAGCATCTCACTGTGAGAACAGACGTGGCTCATTCAGTAGTGCCTCTTTCTCTTCTAATGGAGTGAGTCTGACCCCTGTGCATTGAATAGGATGCACAATGAAAGACAAAAGAGTGTCTGTCATGACAATTTCTCCTCTGTTTTGAGGTGACAGTGCAGCAGCCATCTTGTTTTGCTCTCCCTAGTCATTCTAAAACACAAGATGTGATTTTTTTCCCCCATTCTTTCTTTCATAAATACATTTAAAATTAATATGATAGATTGGGGAAAAAATCTTTGATTCCCAAACTGACTCTAATATGTGTATTGGATATGGCTGGAAAAAGAGGCAGGATTTCAGCCCTCAGGTGAAATGGTTAGATAAGAACTATATTTAATATCTGCTTAGTAGGATGAACTTCAGCCTTGGTTTGCTTCCAAAGCTGGCTGGTGGGAACCTCACGAGTCATCAGTAATTATCATGTTGAATTTGCAAAAGATGGGTGAATGCCAGACCATTAAAAAAGGAAAATGCAGTGCCCATACTTTTGAAAGGAGGGGGGAAGAGCCAGAGAGTTGCAAAGGTGTCAGCTTAGTTTCAATTTCAGAAAAATTATAGGGAAAGAAATCATCAAGCCAACTATTTTTGGCACCCAGAATTAGAGGGGGAGGGGAAAAAAAGCAAAAGGAAACATGGGTTAGTGTGACAAGTCTTTCTTTTGCCAATCCTGATTGCCTCATGTGACATGGAAACACTTTGGTAGAAGGGAAGCAAAAGATGTCAAATCTTGGCTTCTTGCAGTGCTTTGAATAACATGCTCATCATCCAACTGGGAACCACAGGAGGTTGAGAGTAAAGATAGCTGGAAGAGTGTAATCAAACCACAGTTATTCATGAGCCATTGCCAAAAGGAAAGACTCTTGAGCAGACTCTTTGGAGTCTGGAAATACTTAATATTTTCTTTATTCTTCTAGATGTCTCAGCAGGGTATTCAAATTAAATTTGCAGACAATACAAAAAAAAAAAAGTATTAATGGGAATCAATGTGGACCAACCACTCTCCTGAATGCAAGATTTAGAGATCAAAATGTCCTTGAGACTTTTATATGAAAAAGTATGATTCAGGGTCTTACATTTTGAGAAAATAGCTACATAAATACAGATAAGGAAATTGCAAAATGGTAGGATTTGGTGAATTTTTACTCAAATTCTGTCTGATCTGCAACCTCAGGTTGCTGCAATAGCTGACTGGGATGCAGAGAAAAATGTTAAGTTGGCATGTCAGGTGAAATGAGTCTCCTGGTACTGATACAGCCACAGCTCAGGTATTTCAGGTTTTCAGCTTCACATTTCTGAGCAGTTGCCCAAAGATTAGAGGAGAGATTAACCAGAGAGTTGAAGAAGGCTTGCTCTGAGGAAAGAAGAAAAATCCCATGAGGGACAGAAGATTTAAGGTGCAAAAGGCAGCTTCAGAGGAGTGGGGAATCACCTCCACATTCAGATGGGACGGTGAAGCAATGAGCTTAAATGGCAATGGGATGTGTTCCCAAGTGAAAGAGAACATGCCCCCAAGCAGCACTAGGGAAGGTTTCTAAGGGTGAAATTTAGAACCAGTTGCTTGAGAAAGTTGTGGAAACTCCTTTAAAAGAATTGGTGGGACAATTCTCAATAATAACAACACTCCTGCCAGGAGTAACAGCAGCATTGCTGATTTTCCTTGGGCAGCAGGAGGGTCTGTGACTTTAGGCAGGCCCAGTGGGACTGAACAACCACTGATGCCCCTGGCCTTGCTGGGGGATGTAACTGCTCTGTGCTCCTGCCTGCAGCCCCTGCTCTGTGCAGGGACTGGCAGATCTCTGCTGGTGGGGCTCAGAAGGGCGACAGAGCAGGAGATGCCAACATGGCAGCTTGCCCTTGCTTTCATCCAGGATGAGTCTCTCAAACAGGATTTTACCTGGTAAAACTTTGTGTGTGCTCTGTGTGTGTCTCTCCTTTTTCCTGACTCATATTTATTCAACTGCTTAAATCAAGTTCTTTGGGTTCTTCCGTTCCTAAGATAAATAACACTTATTGCTTTCTGACTTCAATAGCCAAGCTAATAAAAATCCAGTTGGTAGACTTAATTCTTTTTAAGCTTTTATGAACTGAAACAGGAGAGCAGACGGTTTTATGCTGATGCACAGTCACTGGTGGTATATGAACATAACCTGTATCACATCCTGCCAGACGATGCTTTATTGTTGTTATTGTCATTTATTGTTCAGACTAACTGGAAGTGCTGCCACTGTTTGTTTAAAATCAAATTTAGTAATTCTGCATTGATCTGGAATAAAACTGTTTAGAAGAAAAACATGCCATTTACAGCAACAGTAAAGACCTTTAAAGCTATGCTAACAACCTTGCCTAGACTATGCCACTTCCAAGGCTGTTATTTAGTTACATTATTTTATTGTAACACACATGCAGAAACTATTCTGAAGCTGAGAAGAAAACCCTAAAGTATCATTAAAAATACCACTCCAAGGTATCATTGCATATATCTAGGCGTATCCAAAGGAATAAAAAATGTAGATGGTTACCAGAAGCTTAAAATCTAGCAGCTACATAACTTCTTAGATAAACAAAAGTCAGCAGCATATGGCTCAGAGTGATAATTCTTAGAAACCAGCACCTCTTTGCATCACTGATACCAATCTAAGTTTAAAAGCAGCATTTCTGGTATGAGAATCCCCCATTCAGCCTACTCTTTATTGCTCTCTCTACATCATGGCAAAAACATAGAGGCCATCCACCCTTTGCTTGCATTCCCCAAATTAATTTTCTTGGAAGCCCTAAAGCTATACCAAAACTTTGCCCAAACCAAGAAGAGTTTAGTGGGTCTGGGACAGCCTTGTCTGTCCTGCTGCCATTCCAGACCAACACCTTAGACCTTCTTATCTGAAATGTGGATGACTTCATGTTAACCTGAGAGGATGCTTCATCCATTTGAACATGGGACCTAGGGAATGTGAGCAAGTATAGAGGGAAAGAGGAAAAAACTCTAACCTACTATAGCCATAATCCCCAACACCCTTCCCAGTGAGAAAAACATTAGTAGCTCTACAGCCTCAAATGCCAGAGGGCTTCAGAGTCACAGCAGAGGGCTGGGGAACATTTAATAATATGTTAAATTTTCTAGCATTATCATGCAACTTCATCAAATAAGTCCTTTAGCCTGTAGCCAATGTACCTCTGTCTTTTTAGATCTTGTGAGACTGCAAGATCTTTGGGGTAGAAATTTTATCTCCTTGGTAAAATATCCTGCACACTTTAACATATGATTGAAAAAAAATTACATGGCCAAAGGGCTTCAGTGTCTTCTCAGCTGCACACTTTTAAAACAGCTAAATTTTAACTGGCATTGTTCAAAGCAGAATTTAATCCACATTTCACATTCCTATTCTGGGAAAGTTCATGGGCTATTGCAGAAAATTATGGCTAGTTAATTATGAATCTAGTGTCACATAGGAAAAAGGGACTCGACATACCTTCTGGCTGATGAAGACAAGCAACACTGGTAGGGAGATCAACAAACTTTTAATAAAGGGGAGGGCAATGGGTGCAAGGTTAGGTCTCTAGCAGCCTCTGGTGGCTGTTCAAATAGAGATTTATTATTTTTTAAAGTTCATTGTTAGGCAAACTTTTTTATTTTATTATTTTCCAAGTTTGATTTCCTGCAGTAGTATGAACAACTTTAGTGTTGTGGAAAAAAGTGTCTTTACTTGTAAACTCTTTGGTTATCTCTGAAAGTCTGTTGTTTCGTTGGCAGCTTTTTAACAGAAGAGGTCACCTAAATACATTGGTGTATTTAGCTAGCAGCATCTAGATGGGAGGTAGTCATTGTAAGTGGCTAATTACAAAGGTTAATTCAAATGGTTTTGAACACAGATTTTTGGGTTGACTATTATCAATGTAAGCTATATCAACACACTGCTTTGTAAATTAATAGCCCTGCCTTTTAATTTTATTGACTAATATTGTTTCATAATAGCAGTAAAACACTTCAGGCAGTAGATTCCTACAGGATTATTTATCAGCTTTATGTGTCATGTCACCCCTGGAAAATGCAGTAATTTTTGCCAGGCTGTATTTCTTAAACATTGCAGCTGTCATCCACTGCAACTGCTGTAGTAAAGACTGCAAACCACTAAGAATTGTGGCTCCTGTTTTCACAGACTCCTAATTACCTAGCACAGTCTTGTTTTAGTGGTCAGATTTTACATGTTTGGTCTATGCACACAGGAGTGAGTGTCTGGAACAGAACAACACCCCCATTAAGATGTTTTTTTCCAAGGAAAAGACCCTAGAGGAGGATACAACACTCTTTTGTGCATGTAAACTGATCCAAGTGTTTAGACACATAATTGCTTGCACAAAACTCTACCTATGACTCCTGTGTGCTGCCCCAAGTCATTCACACTGGTGCATTGCTCATTTCAAGGGAAATTAGAAAGGTGAAAGTCTGTTCACCACGAAAATTGTGCATTTCTGCATCTTGAAATGTCATCAGAATCCTACCTGCAGTGGGATGCATGCAGGGCTGGGTCAAGACAATGTGGCAAGGGTCATGTCCTTTTCATCTCAGCCCTAAAGCCTAACCCTAACACGTGGTCTAATTCCTCCTCTGTCCTCTGAAAGAGGCATCTGTCACTCCTCCATACAAACTGAATTTGTTCTGCTCGGGTTCCCTGCCCAGATATAAAGAGTGGCTTATGTTTTGTTGACTAAGTCAACCTGACCACAAAGTTAGATTTTTATAATCAATTATTTCAATGAATACTTCTCCCTAAAACTGTACATCGGATGATTAATAAAGAAGGCTTTAAAGACTTTTTAATATAATCTTCTGATCTGGTTTTACTTTTTCTTTGCCTCCAAAGATAGGGCATTTTTAAAAGTGGCCAAACATTTCAAATTGACCTTTTCTTTACATCCACTGGTCATTGAACAGTAAGCCCTTCAGACAATCCTCAAAATGCTTGTTTGTAAAGCAGAAAAGTTGTGTCACTTAGAAAACATGCATTGCATATGCATAGAAGAAAGCCGTGTATGATTTTAAATAGGAACCATAAATACAAATTTACCTGCTGATATTTGTTCTTAAAATTTCTGCTAACATAGATCAATACAGGCAAAAAGCATCATTAGAAGAAGTCAGGAAGATTAGAGCTCTGCAACATGGAGCAGGAGAGACTCAAACCTCCCTTTCTGTAACATGACCCAAGAGGAATTCCACTTTACAGAGCAGTGTGGCATTGATCAACTCTCACAAGATTGTAAGAGCAGCTGTATAACCACAGTGAGACAGAAACAGCCTTTAGCACCCCAGATTAGAAGAAAATGACCTGCCTGGTTTCATGCTGGAAATGTTTAACCTATGGGTATGCCTGCAGCATCACTGCAATGGCACGTGGAAGGGAAAGCTTGGAATATTATCCTGTGGCTGACATCATTTATTAAAGGAACTTTCACTTTTAGACACTGGTGGAAGATAAGATTTCCAATGAGAGTCTGTAATGAGTTTTACATACACAAGGTCACCTTGTGTGCTGTGCAGCGCTGGAGAACTAAGGGCAGAGGTGTTTGCACTGGGGGGAAGGACAGTGAAATTGTAGCAGACATCTTTGGCCAGGACAAAGGCCAGAGTTGGCACCAGCTGTGTACCTGAAAGAAACCATTATTTTAAGAGCTACTGAGGTATTTTATTCTTGCTTACTAATCTAGGTGATATAATGGGGATCTGTGGTGATCTAGCAGTCACAGCCTTACAAGAAAACCACTAATCCCACACCTTACTCCTACTCACACAACTTGAGTGTCATTGTTCAGCATACAAAAGCTATTTTTATTGTTGCTTAGAGCCTATGCAAAATTGTGTTCTGTTTTCTTTTGTTCCTTTAAAGAATGAAAGGTAGGGACCACTGACTTCTTAGTCCTATTAATGGCTTTTCTGATGGAGGTTATGAAACCATTGTTTAAAATATGTATCTGCATAGGAGCATTTTGTTTTGAAACAGCCTGATTTTAAGTGTGACCTGAGAACAGAGCCTTAGCAATTAAATATCACAGAGCACAACCGTGGGAACAACTAAATTACATTTCCTCTACGGGAAAATGTTTCATCAAAAGCGTGTTTACCCACTCAAAATATAAGCTAGAAGTGTGCAAACCACTGGCTGGCAGCTGTGGGTGTTGTAAAGATCTATGCACAAAGGACCTGCTCTTGTTGCAGCCTTGTCCTGCCAGTCAGTAAAATCAGTGTTCACGGGATGCAGCCCCTCCAGAAGATTGTCACAAAAGGCCTTGCTGTGCAAGCAAACATGAGTGAGCTTGTCTGCTCTGCCATCTGCTACTGAGACCGCCTGTGACTGCTGAATCATTTGCCTCCCTTGGCTTATTTCAGGTTCTTAGCTGGCATCTTCAGAAATGAGGGTTTGCTCGTCTCTCTCTCTTGGCTCGAGTGTGAGTGAGGATTACAGACTGGCATTTTCTGTCACAGTCAGACTGGAAGAGAGATACAAGAAGACAAATGTGTCAAGCTTTGGTTGTTGAAAGTTTGGGATGGAGAAAGAAGAGACTGAATTTAATGTGAATCTTAGTTTTGAAGAAAAGGGGGAATAGGAGCAAGGGTTGAAAACCTCCAGCCCGTTGTTTTGCAGGCAGAGAGGAAAATCTAAGCAGCAGCTGATTGAGACAGCTGAGTAAAGAAGCTACAAGGTAAAAATAGCAGCAGGCTGTCAATTAATCTGTCAGTGTTGGGCATGAGTGAGAAAACAGCAGGAGGCTTTAGGAGAAGCCGAGTCAGGGATGCTGTGTGGGGAAGGGGAGGCAGCTCCACTGTGAGGATGAGCAGGAGCTCACAGAGGAGCAGGCTGAGGCTGGGCTTGTACGCTCAGATACAATTCTGGAGAGACAGCTCAGGTCTCACTTTATCACAGCTTCAAACTGAATATTTGTGTGAATGGGACCCTTTTATGACTGAGATATCCACAGATATTTTATGCACTTCCTTAGAAGGGACACTTGTAGATTTCTGAAGTCCCTCTGGAGCACAGTCTGTCTACCCCAAGGAACAGGGATGTCACCCACCACTGCCCCACCACAGCCACTGAAACACTTCACTTCTAAATGAGATGTGCAGCACAGGAGGTGCTAAACGCCCTGGAGCACTGTCAGTGCCATAGGGCTGGGTGTCATGGATTTTTCTGTAAATACTTTAGCACAGGCATATCTGATGGATGGCCTGCTCAGCATGCTGATGGGCCAAGGATGGAGTTCTGTCTGTGTTCTGTTTGTTCTTTCATGAATGCCAATGCTAGTGAAGGGTTTTGCAGCGACAGTCTCAAGCTGTTTATTTACACAGTAAGAATAACATAAATATTTTGAAGTGTGGCTCAAACCAGCATTCAACAGAGACAGTAGATAGGCTCAGCAGAAAAAGCTTGGTATGAGCAACTAGGGTGTCATCTGTGATTGACTCCAACTGCAGCTGCTGTGAACTGGGGTGTTTGAACCTGTGATCTTAATTGTGCCACACACATTCTTGGATAAAAAGTGCTATAAAAATGCCAGGACTGGCTATTCTGTATTTTTAATAGTATTTTATCAATATCTTTTCACTTTCACTGTTCCTGAACTGCCTGAGGTGAAAAAGTCAGCCTGTGCCTGTTCAGAGAAAAAGGTAGAGCTGTGGTTGCTGTTGAGTTCAAGTTCATAATTTAAGAGCAGGATGCAGGGATGGAGTGGGCAGGTCATTCCTAAGCCTGCAGCTCTGCACATGCACTGCCTTTGTGGCTCGGTGCTCACTAATTCACTGCGCAGCAGTTTGGCTCAAACTGGCTCTGCAGCAGCTTCTCTAAACCCCCAGCCCACCCCATCCCCACTGGAGCAGAGCCAGCCTGGCACCAGCACTGGATTCTGGGTTCATAGGGAATGTGGGCACCTACCCACAGCACAGCATCCATAAATGAGAGCTGGGCATTGCAATCCCCTGTTCTGCAGCAGGCAGAAAGGGCTCTCAGGAAAGAGGCCCTGACCCCCCAGGCAGGGTGGGTCTGACAGCACACCCCAGGAAAGCAACTATTCCCAGTGCTGCCAGACATCCTGCAGGAGTGCTGAGGACTGGGCTCAGAAGGAAAGCAGCAGCATCCCCCAGCATCACCTCAGCCTGCAGGCAGAGCATGTTTAGCTCATGGACACAGCTCAGCTCTCCTGGCACCAGCAGCTCTGGCAGCAGCTCTGCTCTGCCCATGACTTCTGCCAGCCAGGAGATGGGGACTGGCTTAGCAGGGGTCTCCTCCTTCCAGGAAAACCCACCTATCCTACTCCTTTGGGAGAGGGATTAATTTCTGCTGTTGAAAAGGAAGAAGCAAAAGCAGGCCCTGCTGGGTTGTGAAGATGGATAGCTTTTTAGAGATATCTGCAATAACAGAATCCATCTCACCCAAAACAGCTGAGACACTGTGGCCAAGCAAGGGGCTAGCAAGGCAGCATGGTCCCCTCCCTTCAGAAACCGTGCAGCACAGAGAAGGGGAGCACATTTCTCCAGTCCAGAGATCAAAGCAGTTTTCATTTCTCCTTGTGATTTTATTCCATGGCTATTTAAGAGCTGGGCCAAGTGGCCATCATTTGCATATTGCCTTTGCTGTTTAGGGATCCAGCTCAGAGGTGTGGAGAGCTTGCCTTAGGCTGGCTGTCAGAGTGAGATTCTAAAATCTCTCCCTTCCTGGTCTGTGCCCAGCTGCCTTCACAGGAGAGCTGATCTATTGATGGGGTGTCTCCTGGACTCGGTAGAGAGCAGCTTGCAGCACACAGCAGTCAGTGGCCAAATTATCCCAAAAGTTATCCCAAGTTATCAAGCTCTGATACTCAAAATCCTTGCAGCACTGCAGGGAGTGCTCACTACATTTGTGTATTCTGGCTGTCTCATGGGCTGTGTACAAAAACTAGAGAGATTTAAGTGTTAAACATTTAGGTAATTAGGCATAAATCACAATTTTATTCACTGTCTTGTTGCAATAATCTCAAAAAAGAGTTCTTCCTGTCTCTTACTCGTCCTTATGGAAGACCTATAAGGTGAAACTTGAGCTATTTCTACTTCTCATTAATTAGAAGTTCCAAATGCAGAGAAAAGTTGCCTTGCTCAGAGCTTAGAGATGACTCCCTGTGGCTTCCCTGGGAAGGGAATGGTCCCAGACACCCAATTATCTCAATGACACACATACCCTGTCAGAAACCTCTCATCACCAATGTGTTAGGGTCAGCTGTCCTTGTGAACACTTTACAATATACCCTGTTACATCAAGGGTACATATGGAGTGGCTGCTCTGCTATTAAAATTGCTGTGGCCACCATGGCTTAAAATCTAGGAGTTTTGGCTGCACTTCAGAGCACATCTTTGTCTTGAACTTTGAAAGCCACAGTGTCCATGATCCTTGTTCAACCCTGAATAAAGACTCATGCAAAGATATGCCAGAAAGATGAGGGCCTCAGCTGGTGTTAAATTACCAGTGCACAGTGCCCCATCTGCCACTGAAATACAGCTGCATGGTGCAAAGTGACAAGCACTTGGTGGGTGCTTCCTCTCACAAATGTCCACAGGATTTCAATCACAAAAAAGAAATTTGTCCCATCCATATGGCTATAATTCAGTGGCCATTAATCTCCTAGTGTTTACATGTTGATTCCTCCAGAGTCTAATCTCAGCCTGTAGCTGCCAAGCCACTGCTTGGAGATAAAACAAGACTGATCTGCACTCCCAAGGATTCTCTCAGTCTGTAGGCAATAAACAAGTGTGAGGCCAGGCCATAAGTCAGACATGTTGTCAAGTCATAGGAACTGTGTCATTTTTACCAGCTTCCCACGTCTGCCTTGGCACCCAAGGGGATCCTCACAGCAGTTCTTCCTCTGCTTCACTTGTAGTTGCCACTTAACAGGGACCGGAGAGGAAGGGCTTCCAGCTCTACCCCATTTATCTCCTTCACAATCAGGTAGTTAACTGAAACACAGGGACATGCAGGTGTTTTTTCTGATAAGGAGAAGTTGATGATGAAAAGGGCATCTGTGACATGAAATCAAATTTCCCTGAAGACAACAAGAGAGAGAATATCAGGTTCTCACTCCCTGTTTCAGCCAGAACTCCCATCCCCAAAGACTCACTCCACATTGCCCAGCCAAGCAAACTCTCAGATCAGCACTTGCCATGTCATGCTTTTCACTTCTTGAATTGTGCCAAGGAAGGCTCAGATTAGATATTTGGAAAAATTTAATCACCAAAAGGGTAGCCAAGTATTCCAACAGGCCACAGTCATTTACCATCCCTAGAGGTATTTCAAAGGCACGTGGGACATGGTTTAGTGGTGGACTTGGCAGTGTTGGGTTAATGATTCCAACCTAAATTATTCCATGATTCTCCATGGTTTACCTGGGCTCTTCTCAGCCACGTGTGCCTTTAGTTTGAAACCCTTTACACAGAGTCATGGTTCTGCATGAACCATGGTTCTGCAGAGTCACTGCAGAAAATAAAGTTGCTTTACAGTTACTTCATAAATGAAGGATAATGGTTCTTCCTGTCCCCTGAACTCCACTTTTAACAGGTCCTAAAAGAACCCATTTTCCAATTTGCAGTCAGGTGTTGGTCAGTCATTTGAGCACAGCAGCCACAGCCCAGCCTGTATTGCCTTACTGGGGTTTTGTAGGAGGCAACCACATATGCACAACCCCTTTCTGCCTCCCTGTTCTCAGAACTCTTCCACTTTTTTCCTCAACCTCTTCAGAAGCCTTAATTTGGTTTTGCTTTCTTAATTTAAAATTTCCCTTTCAAAATGGAAATTATTCAGGGATTGTGAGGGGGAAAGTGGGCAGAAACCCACTTTCACTTACACTGAGACCTGTCTTTTTTCTATGTTGCTGGTTAGTTTGCCAGCTGAACAATTGTATTTTAGATGATTGGAAACATCTCTAGTTTGACAGAAGAGCTGGTCAGCATGGCCCTACATGTGACTCAGTGCTTTCCCCAGCAGCAAAAATCAGGTGTAGCTCAGGCCTGTTCTTAACACATAATAGGCTGTGTCACCAAAGGTGTTTTACCAACAAGCAAAATGTAATTATCACTTTTCCAAAGTTGAAATGCTTTTTTGGCATCGTTTGACCTTCTAATGAGAATAAATATGTTAGTAAACGTTGCATTCTTTGGTGATAACAGTCAAAATATTAAGCACTTGTTGGTGAGAGTAAATTTAAGCACTTGCAAAGGGGGTCTCTCTACTCTTAGTGTACTCCTAGTTTTCTACCTGCCATGCAGGGCAATTTATTTTATAATTAAATTATATTAAGTTATGGTGTTATTTTTTCTTATGTGACACTGAAAAGTGAAACACTCATCAAATCCTACAGACATCTGGGTACTGAATTCTGACAAACTCCAGGGTGGTTTCATTTCTTTCCTCTAGTGATCTGCACCTCTCTCAAGTAGAAACTGTTAGAAGGTGACTCTAGGCATGCTGACCTCTGACACCCACAGATGATCATCATCTCCACTAGGCACATTAATTAGTTGCTAAAGTAATTAACTGGAAGTCACATAATCAATGCCAGATGTTTTGGAGTTATTTCATTTTGGATTCCAACTGCTACTGGGTTCCCAAATTTATAATCCTGAATGTTTTTCCCAGGGAAGGCCAAACTTCATCAGCAGCTGTTTGAATTCTTCCAGCCCAAAGCTGGGGCTGTGACCTCACACCCCCACACCATCAATTCTGGTTGGACACAGATGAATTTGGGTGAGATTGGAAACTATTGGTTAACTTTATATTTCCCTGTGCATCTTCCTCAAAGAGATGTCTCTGCCTTGGGAAGAAGCAAAGCATTATGTCAGAGTTCCTGTATTTACATGCTAATGTTTAGACCCATGTGATATTCATAAAGGAGAACAATGAGGGATAAAAGGAGGGATTTGTGTCAGTACTGTGGTGGCTTTCTGGGGAGGAAGCTCTGTGGTTTCTTCAGGTTTTACTGAACATTGCAGAGGGGAGATTTCTCTTTTTTCACTTACTTAAATGACAATCATTATCTGCTCACAAGTTCAACCAGGTTTTTGGTTTTTTTTAATGTTACCTTCAGACTATATTAAAAATGGTACATTTTCACTGATCTTGAACTACTTTTCACAGACATATTTATATAATGTGCCAAGATATGCTAAATTTATCCTCATATGGGCTCTAATTATGTTGTATACTTACTGCAAATTAACCAAATGCAGTGGAATTTTGTTGGGGAACTGCTTTCTTCTTAACACCCTATCTATAGTCCATCAAAGACATTGAAAGAAGTTTATCAGATACAGGTGTGATTGATTTAATGGGGAGGGGGAGCATTTGTTCTTTTAATTGCATCTCTTCAACATTGTGACTGCAGTGTGGTTTCTTTCGAGCCAGCAGCTGGTGGTATCATGCTGTTAATGTGCTTTTCCTCTTGGGAGCCATTGGTTTTGCACCCTCATCCCTCCTGGCGCTCCTCGCTGGCCTCTCCCCTGCCAAACACTCTCTCGAGCTATTTTTATGGAACTGCCATAGCACTGCACTGCATTTAAGGAATATTCTGTCTTCTCTACTTTACAGCCAGAATTGCAACACTTGTCTGAAGGTACTGTTCCTTAGTGATATGTTTTTTATTTTGTTTATTTCTATCAGTCCTATTTGAACTGTTTGGTATTTATTTCTTTTTATTGTTGGACAATTTCTTTGGCTGATTTTCCTTGATGGATTGCTGGGATCTGCACTGTTTCTTCCCCTAGTTTTACCATAACTTTTCATACTTCTTACATTGTGACAGAGACACTGTCATAGGGTTGACAGTCCTGGCAGATGTTTGTGACTGGCTCAAGTGTTCCTCAACACCTGCTGAATTTTCTCCTCCTGTTTCTAGTTTAAATTATCCCCCATAACCTTGTCAGTTTTCTGTGCCAGTTGACTAGTCCTACTTTCTTTAAGGTGGAACTATTTCTCACTTACAAACTTTCTCTTCCCAAATAATTCTAGTGAGGCCATTACATTCATGTTTTTTCTTCTTTGTGTTGCTTTTAATTCATTAATTCAGACACTGATAATTCTACATATCTGATTAGGTTGATGATCCTCTCTGTTAATAATCAAGTAATTTATTTTCTTTTACATTTTGAAAAGTGATAGGAACTGCACTCAACCATTATTTTCAATGCACTAGGTGATAGGTAAAATATTCCAAAAGTAACATCACAATTCACTATCAGCTATCATGAGCAAGCTAAGTAAGCTAAATGCAAATTTCCTCTTTGTAATTTATTCCTTTTAATACAAATCTGGGGAAAGGTGCAGAGATAATTTACAGCCTACTCTGAAAACTAAGATAAGGATTATATCAGCCCATGAATTGATTATATTTAAAGCTATGGGACCCCCAGTGGCAATATCCCCCAGCTGTTCCCTCTTATTTACAGCAGCACAGCTCTGGCTTCAACACTGCAGCTGATCTTGGCAGCTGAAGCCTCACAGCACAAGGGGAGGGAGCTCCAGGCAGCTTCAGTGCAGCCTTTTGTGCTCCATGGTCCAAGGGAGGAGTTCCTAGTTCCAGCCACCTCCCACCATGGAACTCGGGCACTTTGACTTCTGTCACCTGCAAATGACCAAACAACTCTTACAGATGTTGAACCCCTCATTAATGACATTTTTTAATAAGCTAATCAAATGTCTCTGCAGCTGATTTGTGTCAGTGCAGTGACATGTCATCTAGCAATTAATTCCTCATATGGCCATGATCACAGTCACTGTATGTAGATGCTGTTCTCTAAAGGAAAGGAAGTTTCCTTAGAAGGTATTTCTATACTATACGATTTCTTTATCATGAGGATTTAACTTTGTAGCTATGAGCTTGCTTGTCTCTGTCTCCCCTTCACACTATCTCCTCTGTGTAATTTAGATTCACATTCAATAGAAACTGCTTCAAAATTAAAAACAGGAAGGCTCAGACCTAGGCAGGGTAGCCTTGATTT
>VZTT01064057.1:0-33678 GCA_013400855.1 Buphagus erythrorhynchus | reverse complement strand
CACATCAAACAATCTAGAGCAGCAAAATTCCCCTTATTTCTATTTACAGGGCAGCCTGGAGCTGATGCAGGATTCTCAGATTTCTTCATGAGACCGGTAAGTGCCCACCAGTCCTGGCCCTGTTGTTTATATTCCATTTGACAAGGCCAGGGGCTGCTCTACAGCTCAGCTGCAAGCCAGGAGCATGGATCCCAATGCTGGGAATAGCAAATTCCAGCAATAAAATGGGAAGAGCAAGTCTAGAACAGTTACAGCAGCTTGGAAATCACAGCATTAAAAGTTTTAGTTGATGCTACAAAACAACTGGATTCAACAGTGCTGAAGGAAATGACAACACTGAGCACTAGCAAACACTTCCATGTGCTGATTCCAGCTATATTCCAAAGGTATGGAGCAATAAATTAAGGTTTCAGCTCTTAATAGATACAAAATTATCTCCTAGATAAAGCTATTTAAATCAGGAGAAGGGCTTTATATAAAGAAGTAAAGTAGGAAGAAAATTGTGTGAACAGGGAAATCTTTTGGATCAGGGATGTTTGTGGAGATGCCTTGACTTGACAGGACAGGAGAAATGTGATTCCACGAGTTCATCCCATGGTTGTGAGGCATTCCCAGGATACAGTGGGCATGCAGAGGGTTGGGCCAGTGGCAATGTTCAGCTGTTCAGGGAAGCTCAAGGCACTTTGTGTCTTAAATCCTTGCCTTTGCCAACAGCAGCTTCCCATTGCCCCCTCCCAGGGCTCCTCACTGGGAAAAATTTGGAATAGAGCCTGGGGATAAAACCCCTGCCTGACAGACAGAGGCTCCTCAACACACAAACATTGGGAATAGAGCCTGGGGATAAAACCCCTGCCTGACAGACAGAGGCTTCTCAAGGAGGGAATTTAGGTACAAAACACAATTCCCAGCCATTGCCACAGGGAAGGGAACCTGGAGGAGCTGGTGAATAATGGAGAGGTGCCAGGGGAGGGATTGGGTTGGGGAAGGGCTCTTCAACAGCAGCTTGACATCAACCCTTTCCAGGGCTCCCCTTTGGGAAGTGAAATGTGTGGGATAAAGCATCTCCATGGGAAAAGTGCCGTGTGAAGACATGGAACAGAGCCTTGGGACAAGGCAGAAAAACACTTCTCAACACACACCCGGTGCTGGAACAGCAGGATTTGGGTACAAACCACAACTCCCAGCTGTCACCAGGGGGGAAGGAGCCTGGAGAGAGGCGGGAGGTTCGCAGCAGGGAGAGGCTCAGCGCCGGGCGGGGCTCTGGGGCTGCGCCCGGCCGCGCACACGCTCGTAGAACAGCAGGTAGGCGCTGGCAGCCAGCACCTCGTGCAGGCTGGCCCTGCGCACGGACTCATCCGAGATCCAGAGCCACTGGCTGCTGCGGGCGCCCGGAGCGCGCCGGAAGGTGACGAAGTGTCCCGAGTGCATGTCCCCGTGGTGAACCACCACTGCCATCAGGCGGTACAGGTACAGCGGGGCCCTGCAGGAGGGGACACACACGGGCACCAGAGCGGCCACGGCTCCTGCCTGCAGCAAGGGTGTGGCTGCCTGGGGGGGATTGAGGGGCAGGGTGTGGCTGCTCCGTCCCTGGAAGGTTCTTGGTCTAGTGGAAGGTGTTGTCCCATGGGATGATCAAGTTTCCTTCCAACCCAAAACCATTCTGTGATGCAAACTGTTTTTTCCTGCTGCTCCATCCCTGAAAGTGTCCAAAGCCAGGTTGGACAGGGCTTGGAGCAACCTGGGGTAGTAAAGGTGGCCTTGCCCATGGCAGGGTGTGGATGTTCTCCAAGTCTCCTTTCAACCCAAACCACTCTGAGATTATGGGCTTCAAACCTGCTGCTCCATCCCTGGAAGTACCCAAGGACAGGCTGGACGGGGTTTGGAGCAACCTGGAGTAGTGGAAGATGATCCTGCCCATGGCAGGGTGTGTGGATGATCCCTAAATTTCCTTTCAGCCCAAACCACTCTGGGATTATGGGATTCAAACCTACTGCTCCATCCCTGGAAGTACCCATGGAAAGGCTGGATAGGGCTTGGAGCAAGCTGGGGTAGTGGAAGGTGACACTTCCACTTGGAAGATCTCCAAGTCTCATTTCAACCCAAACCACTCTGTGATTATGGGATTCAAACCTGCTGCTCCATCCCTGGAAGTGTCCAAGGACAGGCTGGATGGGGTTTGGAGTGACCTGGGGTAGTGGAAGGTGTCCCTGCCCATGGGGAGGGGACTGCACTGGATGGTTCCTAAGTTCCCCACCAACCCAAACCATTTTGGAACTCTATGGAAAAGGATTATCAGCAGAGGCCCCAAGGGTGATTTACCAAGTGGAATCATGGCAGGTGCAAAAATCAAAAACGTGTGAGGAAAAAAAAAAAAAATCTATGGATTCCTTACAACCATTTGAAAATGAAGGAAAAGAAGGGCTGGAGGAAGCCCAGCAGCAATGAGATTATGGCTGCTCAGAAGGATTTACTGCACCATGACCCAGAGGATTTTGAGTTCTGCTTGTAACTTGTCCTACTCCCTTTCCCAGGATTAAAAATCACCCAAGACACAAGCACAGGAGGTGGGACAAAGGTTACATTCTGTAACCAGCCTCAGGACAAGGACAGAAAAAAAGGAAGACAATTTGAAGGACAGAAATGAAGAGAGGGTACAAATCTCTAACTTACCTGCACTCAGAGAATGCAGCAAGTGGGAAAGTTCCTGGGGACATTAAAAATGAGGAAGAGGAGGCACCATTCATGAAGAGAGGTTTGGTACCACCTGGTTGTTCTGCATCTGCCAGAGGAAGGAGAAATTCAGGGATTTAACTTTAATGCTGTTGTTGAGAACAACTGCTCCTGCAGTGCCTTTCACCATGGGATATGAAGGTGTTTTATTGATTTTAATATCCAAAGGCAATGAATATTTTATTCAGATCTATTTTACATTACAAGTATGTGTCCAAAATCCCAGCTAAAGGAATACTGAGCTGCCTAAGGACAGATCTCCTACAGCTGGATTTTCCAACTGTTTTTGAAGAATTCACCATTGCCAGCATTCCTTCTCTGCTTGTCCTGAAGCCTTGGAAGAGATCCCTGACAAGAAAAACCCTGGAACATTCCAAGTTCAACACACCTTTGGACATAAAATATGTGAATTCTGTGCCATGGTTTGTAATTTATTTTTTAATATTTAGTAGGATCAAAATGAAATTATCCAAACTGAACTGTAAATTTGGGAATGGCAAAAGGATTTCTGTCCTCTTTGCAGAGCCCCACATCAAGATGCTGCTCATGGCTTGATTCTGCAGAGAATGTTGGATCCCTGAAAAGCAGGAAGAGCTGAACTATTTCAATGGCAAAGGAGGTACCTGAAGGTTTCCCTGCTCTCCCATCCTTTATTCCAGGGCTTGTCTCCTCCAAGTTTTTCTGGCTGAGCTGCTCCTGGGTGGATTTGGGACCAGGAACCCGATATTTGTAGATGTCCATGACCAGGAACTCGTTGAACTGGACGTGCTCGTGTCTCTTCAGGGGAGTGCCTTGGTTTGACCAGCTCAGCCTTTGCAGGTGGATGCACAAACACTGGGGCAGCTTCAGGAATGAGATCAGGAAAGGAGAATCCACATTTTTCATGGAAAGAAACAGGTGGTAAGTCCAAAGAATAAGGAAATACATTTCCCTTATCTCTGTGTAAGCTCAGTGTCCCTAAAATGTGACAATAATTCTTGTGAGATTCCTGATATTTCCTAATCCCCAATAATTAATGGCTTTGCACAGGGGAAAACCAAAAACATTAAGTGTTATAAAGAGCTGAAAGTCAAAATCATTGCTGCAGCAACAATTACATTATTATTATTATTATTATTATTATTATTATTATTATTGGCACCTGAGGCTCCTAATTACACACCAGTGCCCTGCTGGCTTTTGCATGACAGGATTACAGAGCAAAAAAAATTAGTTTTCTCATAGAAATCACACCTGATATTTACTCACCAGCTGTATTCAGAATATTTTAATCTCTCTGAAATGTGGAATTGCTAAAGATGCTATAACCCTGTGAATATAAATCAATTTGCTCACTGAAGAATTAATGTAAGATCTAAGAAATGACACTGAGCCAAATTCACATTTAAGTGTTTTGCTAAATAACAGGAGAATATTCACATCCTTTCAGTGTTCAGTGTTTGATGTTTTGCTGAGTTGAGGCCTCAGTGCCCACAAATATTTGTCAGGTGAGTTTACTTTGAAAAGTAAAACATTTGTGGTGTAATAGCAGCTCAAAGAGAGGAGTTACTGTGTGACAGGATTTAGGAAATTTGGAGGGGGATTTTTGCCTCACCTTTCCCAACTTTAATTGCTTAACAAATGTTGTTCTCTGGTTTTCTATGCTCTGTCCATTCAGAATTCCTTCTGCCTGGATCTGGAATGAAAAAGGAAAAAAAAATGAAGCCACCTGCAGTCAGGAGAAATTAACTGTCTGTTTTATGCTCAGTGCATTAATCACACCTAGGAATGCTCTTCAGAATTCCTAAAGGATCAAAATTCTAAACCAAAATCAAGCAGAAATGAGCATTTAGAGAACTCCACTCACTCAGAACTGCACTCAATTGCCTCTTCTGTTGATTTTTAAACAATACCAGAGCAAAAAAATTATTCCTGGTGATACCTGGCAACTACAGAATAAAATATTTGTGGATTTTGTAACAGCACTAGTAAGTAAAGCCTCAGATATTCTGTGAGGTAAGAACTCCTTGTTAAATATCTGAAATCCCAGAGGCTTTCCCCAAGTCCTGAAGAAAAATGAGGTGGAAAGTGAAGCCAGGGTTGTGTCAGTAGGCTCAAAACTGAGTGGGGAGGTGACATCAATTAAAGTGACAGAAATTAAAGTGACAGAAATCCAAGGGACCTACTTTGGTGCAGTTGTCACACACAACATCCTTCACAGACTCTGAGGAGATGAAGTGATGGAGGCAGTGGTCCAGAGTCATGGGACGACCCTGAGTGCCAAGAAAAGCCAGAATTATTTTAGGAATTTTAGGGTGCATTCTACTGGAATTTGGGAAAGGATTTTTAACAATTTCTTCCATAGAAAAACTACAGAACTGCAGATTTATTTTATGAAAGAACTGACTGAATAGCTTTGGGTGATCATGTAACTGTGTGGATTCTCCTTTAGCCTGGATTAAACATGGAAAACTTTGCAGCCTTTTGGCAACAACAGCAGTGATTCCCTGTGTGAGCCCTCCAGTGGGGTTTTAAACCACAGATTCCTGTCCTGTTCCTATTTATCTCTCATTCCAGCACTCCAGGAGTCACTTTATACTCTCTGGCCTTCTCCATAGGAGAAATACAGCTTTTAATGGAATTTAGGCCTCCCTGCCCTTCCTCATATCCTGCTCTGCCAAGGATTGGATAAAACAAAACACAAAGAGCAGAAGATGTGTCCAAATCCCAATTCTGGCTGTCCAGGAGGACACTCTGCAAGTAGGAATCACAATTTCCAAAAGTACAAATAGCAGTGGAAAGAAATCACTACCAGACATGAAATAACAAACCCTCACAGTCCAAAAATATCCTGCAGATGTTGCCCCAAAAACCCACAATATTTTGTCATTTGAAGTTTTTCAGAGGCAGAAAGAAATGGAAACAATTCCCAGTTGAAATCACCCACTGGAAAAGCCTGGATGGGGTAAGGTGTGAGCTGCCAGGGGAACCCCAGCTGAAGATCACCCTCCCAAGATGGGAAGCAACCCTTGGGATATGATCTGAGCTCTTCAAATTCCACAGAAAACACCAAATCCTCCACCAGGAGAAACAGAAAGCTCTGGTGGCATCACCAAGTTCTGTTTGTTGGACTCATTGGAACCTCACACCACCCATTAGGGAGAAGGTCCTGCAGCAGCACAGGGTTCTAAAAGAGCAGGAAAATCAAGCCCTAAAGGAGCTCTGGATGTCCTGTGCAGCTGAGAAAGGCCCTGGGAGGGCAGGATGGATCAGGGAGCAGTGGGATACGTACCCACACAGCTGCTGGAATGCTCAGGGAGAGGCTGTCGAAGGTGTCAAACCTCACAGGGCTCTGCAAGAGAACATTCCAGAGCCAGGATTTATGGCAGTCCCAAAAAAAAAAAAAAAAAAAAATCCAACCCAACTCTCCCAAGATGAGCTTATGCCCCATGCTGTCCATAATTCCCTGGTGGAACAGGATCCAAACCCCCCAGTTTCCCAGGGAACACCAGGAATGTTCTGCTCAGCCTCTTCTTGCTCACTCCCATTTGTTTGCAAGGTTTTGGGAAATAAAATACAAATGTTCTCTTGGTTTGGGCTATAAATGAGGTTTATTTTCTGTATTTTTTTCCTTTATTCAGGTTATCTTCATCTCCTTACTTGGGATAACTGGACTTTAAGTGCTTTTGCAAAATCTGAATGAGCAGCGAGTCCTAAACTCAGCCATGTGNAAAAAAAAAAAAAATCCAACCCAACTCTCCCAAGATGAGCTTATGCCCCATGCTGTCCATAATTCCCTGGTGGAACAGGATCCAAACCCCCCAGTTTCCCAGGGAACACCAGGAATGTTCTGCTCAGCCTGTTCTTGCTCAATCCAATTTGTTTGCAAGGTTTTGGGAAATAGAATACAAATGTTCTCTTGGTTTGGGCTATAAATGAGGTTTATTTTCTGTATTTTTTTCCTTTATTCAGGTTATCTTCATCTCCTTACTTGGGATAACTGGACTTTAAGTGCTTTTGCAAAATCTGAATGAGCAGCGAGTCCTAAACTCAGCCATGTGAGTAGATTTTCAGGCAGTATTATTAATTAATTAATTGCTAATTCAGTAATAGAATAAAACATCCATTATTCTGTTTGATGAGGTTGCTGTTGCCCCGACAAGGTGCATCACATTAATATTTTTTTGTCTATTTAACAAATCCTTGTTCATCACCAAGGGATGATGGTTCCAGGAAGCACTCTGAGTGCTGGAAATCCCTTCTCACATGACACAGATATTAATAATAATATAAAATATTATCTATTTCCACACCTGGTGCTCACAGTGTTTGCAGACCATGTTGCTGGTCAGCCTTCCATGGAAAGGGTGCTGAGATTTCCAGTGGTTGGACACAGGGGGAAGAGATCCTGCAACACAAAAACTCTCCTTGAATTTTCCATCCATCCACTTTCATCACTCCAATCTCAAACTTTTGCCTTGCAGTAACCAAATTAACACCTCCAAAGCACATTTTTGTCCCAGTGATTAACAACTTATTTATACTTTCGATTTCTATTTCAGTTCAGTATAAAGATCAATTAATATTATCCCTTTAATAAACAAAACTACCCTATGAATATTCAGAATATCCAGGAGGGATAAAATCCTACCTCTTGTCCTGCAGCTTATTTGCTTTTGGGTTATTTCTGGTTGCTACAGAGGGAGATAAAAACATTTCATTAACCCCATCTCAGCAACATAGAAAAGATTTAGAATTTAATACATGAAGTATTAAATGTGTTCCTATTTCATCCCTAATTGGCTTTTCTGGAATTAGAAAAACTGTGGGAATCTCAAGAGCTCTTTATATTTGAAGAACAAAAAAACCTGGTACAAAACAGATTTATAATTGACCATTGCTTGTAAAAGGAATCATTAATCTGCAGAACTCTCTGCCACAGAACACTAAAATAGGAGATTTTGTCTTTTTTTTGGATCTATATTTTAGGCAAACCCAGATATTTTCCATCTGCATCCAATTTATCAGAAATCTGGAGGATAGGATCAATTTTACCTCCATAACACTCTTCCAGAAATGCCCTTTTTGCAGTTTTCAACCCTTTTTCAGGTGGGAACTACAGATTAGAGTAACTGCTTGGAGGGACTAATTTAAATCCCTACATCCCCATGGATTCAGGGATGCAAAAACCCTCAGGAAAGCAAGATATTTTCTTCGTAAAACCCAAGAATTCTTTAAATTTGACTTATTGATGATTTCCTATCCAAGGATTAAAGAACAGCTTTGGGAACAGAATCAAAATATCCTAAACAGACACTTTGTAGTTGGGAATCTGGGCAGATTCCAGGAATTTCTGCTCAGGGAATAAGTGGGATCACCTCCAGGGAATGCACATCAAACAGATGGGTCACACGGGGCTGCTGATCCCGTTCGTCCTCCAGGGAAGAGGTCAGGACATGGAACAGCTCATGGGCATCCTGAAAATGCAGTCAGAAGCAAGAGACATCAAAAAAAAAACATTCCAGGAGGGCTGGAATTCCACAGGAAATTAAGGAAAAAATTACAGCTCAGAGACTATATTTATACTGAATATTTTTATGTAATATTTAATATTTCTATTGTATATTTAATGTGTATTTTATANTAATATACATTATATATAAATATACATAAGTACATACTAAATATTAATAATGAAAAATAAAGCATCTAAATAACGATATTAAATAATTTATTATAATTATCATACTAAATAACTATATTAAATATATATATAATTATAATAATATTTGTGTTAATATTTAATATGTTCTGTTGTGCCCAAAAGCTTCCTAACAGCACAAGGTACTAAAGACATTCTGGGCCATATAAACTCACAAGGAACTAAAACACTTGGGAAAAAAGTACTCCCAAATAAATTCCCAAATCCCTGTTTTCCTCAATTTCAAGGGAAGCATAATTGAAATCTATCCTTGGAAATCGGGAATATATTTTAGGAGTGGGATAATTGTTGGAGTGAGACAAGAATTGCAAATAATGAGGATTACTGAAAAGATTGGAAACCTGGAGTGCATCCCTGGGAGCAGAGCACAGATCCATTATCCACAGGGAAATCAGGGCTGGATCTGTACTGGTTTAATATTCCTGGCCCTGTTGGTAATGACAAGGTTTGGAAGCAGCCAGGAATTCCCTGAGGAATATCCCAGCACACTGAAAGCCCCATTCCCAATCTGTGAATGTTTGTGGAAGCAGAATTCACATCTGGCAGCTCCAGCTCCCCACTGGGGATTTCCCTGGATTCCTGCACTCACCTGCTCCTCAAAGGAGGAAATCTGCCACCTGTTCATCCTCAGCACCTCCAGCAGGCAGCTGGCATCCAGGACATCGTCCTCTGTCACCTCCTGGCAGGATAAAACTGGAGAAGGGAATGTCAGGAGGAGCCAAAAATGGGTAAAAATTGGTGCTTGACAGGATTAAAGCACTTCCATCCTCACACCACTTCCACAGGAACATCCCAAGGCAGAACTTCCAAGGGATTTCCTTGAAAAACAACCCTGTGAGGGAAGCTAGGGGATCACTTGAGGGTGTTAGAGATTAATGTAGCCCAGAAATGAATCACCTTGAGCTTAAAATATTTAATGTTTTTATCTGAAACCTTGCAAAATATGGTTGAATGGTCCCAGATTTTTGGGAAGATAGTAAGCTTGGGGGGAAAAGAAAAAGCTTAAATTATTTGCTAACAATTTTTTTCTAAAATTCTAAATTTCTTGAATTCTGTAGAATTCAATCCTTTTGTGAAAGGTGACTGAGCTTTGGCCAAGGGGTTGAAAATTAGAGAGGGAAATAAAATAGGGAATAGAAACAACACAAGCTTCTTTCTTTGGGAAAAGAGGCTAAAAATGACAACATTTCTCCTCAAATATTTTATCCTTGGTTTGCCACAACAGGAAAATGTCTCAGTACCTCTGAGGAGCTGCAGCAAAGTCACTGACAGGTGTTGATGATGTTCCTGGGATTTTTCCTGCTCTGTCCTGTACTGTGTGGTGAACTCCTCCAGCCACCTGATGAAGGAGGGGCAGGAGGACAAGCCCTGGAGCAGGGAATTCATGAAACACGTGTTGCCCAGGTTCAGGAGGCCTGGGACAAGCCCTGCAAAGAGAATTCCAAGAGTTCACACCACGAAATCCAAGGGAAACATCCTGTTTTTCAGAAGGAATGCAGTGTAAGGTGCTGTAATTACAGAAAAATGGGAGTTCTTTCTGTTTATATGGAGTTCAGTTTTCAGTTGTTGGCATTCAGTTGATTTTTGGTGTTTCACAGAATCCCAGAATGGTTTGGAAGAGATCTTGGAGATCATCCCACCCCTTGTCACAGGCAGGGACACCTTCCACCATCCCAGGCTGCTCCAAGCCCCATCCAACCTGGCCTTGGACACTTCCAGGGATCCAGGGCAGACCTACAGAAGCTGTCCCAGAGCTTCCCACCCTCCCAGCGAAGAATTCCTCCCCAAAACCCCACCCAACCCTGCCCGCTGGCAGCTGGAAACACCAATAGCTGCTTTCACAGCGTTTAGACCAGCTGGAAAAACGTGATAAAAGCACATGTCGGGCTTGTTCCCGGTGCTGGCAGCCCCAACCCCTCCGGTACCTCTCCGGCGCCGTTTCCTGCCGGTGATGGGGCCCCACAGGACGTAAATCCCGGCCGCCAGCGCCGCCGCCGCTCCCCCCAGCACCCCCCAGCTCCGCATGGCTCGGTGCCTGCCACGGGAACAACGGGAACGGCGTCAGGAACTGCGGCAACCGCGACAGGCCGCGGCCGCCCGGCCTTCACCGGGGAACGGCGAGAAGGGAATGGGGATAAGGGAAGGGAGGAAATGGAGCAGGAAAAGGCAAGGGGAAAAGGGAAGGGAGAAAGGAAAAGGGAAATTAAGAAAGTGAGGAAAGGAGGGAAAGGAAGAAAGGAAACGCCCGGCCCAGGGTTCGCCCCGAGCCCCCCCGCCCGGCCGCCCCGTCGCTCCGCTCAGAGCCGGCCCCCTCCCGGCTCATCCCAAGGTTCTTCCCGCTCCATCCCGACCCACTCCCGTCACAGCCGAGCCCTCCCCTNGGGGGCGGAGCGGGGGCGGCACCGGGGGTGGGACCGTGCCGGTGTGAGCGGCCTGTAGCGGAGTAACGGGCCCGTTACGGTGTGACACACGCTGTGAGCGGCGTGCAGCGGGGTAGCGGGCCCGTTACTGTGTGACACACGCTGTGAGGGAAAGCCCCGGGGGTCACAAGCCGCTCCCGGTGTGACGGGCCGAGCCCCCGCGCAGCCCGACCCTCAGAGCCCGCCCGAGGTGTCGGCGGCTGAGCTCTGGGAAAACAGCGCAACGTTCCAGTGTAGTGGTGGAGCAGTTGGGATATTGAGGGAAAACCCTCCTGGGAGAGGTGTCCAGCGGGTCCCGTCCCGGTGGATGTGACACTCGAGGACACGGCCCGTGGTGGCCCGGGCAGTGCTGGCAGCGCCTGGGCTCGGGGGATTTTTCCCAGCGCTGCCATTCCGCGGGGCAATCCCGCTCGGGGCAATGCGGGAACCGCGGCTGAGCCAGGCCCAGCTGAGCCGAGCTCAGCTGAACCGAGCTCAGCCAAACCCTCCGAGCCCAGCTGCGCTGAGCTGAGCTGAGTCCAGGTGAGCCCAGCCGTACCAGAGCCAACCCCACTGAGCTGAACTAAGCCAGGCCCAGCCATGGCCAGTCCGGGTGAACTGATCCGAGCCAAACTGTGCTAAGCCGAGCCCAGCTGGGCTGAGCTAAACCGTGCCGAGCCGTGCCAAACCAAGCCGAGCTATGCTGAGCTGAGCCAAGCCGAGCCCAGCTGAGCTAAACCAGCCAAATTGAGCTGAGCTGTGCCAAAGCAGCCGAGCCGTGCTAAGCCGAGTCGAGCTGTGCCGTGCCAGGCTGAGCCTAGCCGAGCCCAGCCCAGCCGAGCGGGTGCGCGCGGGCCGGCGTTTCCAGCGGAGCTGTCCAGCCCTTCCAGCCTCTCCAGCCCTTCCAGCCTTTCCAGCCGCTCCATCCCGCATCCCGAGCCCGCCATGCGGGAGCGATGAGCGCAGCCGCCGCCCGGCCATGGAGGAGGATTTGTTCCAGCTGAAGCAGCTGCCGTGAGTAGCGCCGAGGGGGCTCCTGCCCCTCCGGCCGCGGGAATCCCGGCGGGGGCCAGGGAATTCTGCCGGGAAGCGGCTCAGATCCCGGGAAGCAAGGCCATTTTCCCGGCGGAGCTGCCCAGGTGCAGCATCCCGAGGGATGCAGGAGCTGTTTGTTACATAAATTCACTCATCTCGTTTGTTTTTTTTTTTTTTCTCGGCGTGGATTTGATGGTGGTAAAAAATCAGCAGGGGTTGGGATAAAATCGTGGGAGCGCCAGGAGATTTTTGGGATCGCCTTTGCAGGGGGGTTTATCTGTAAATAACGTTGTGCTGGGGAGGCTCTGCCTCGCCATCCTCCTCCCCGCCAGGGAGGAATCGCAGAGCAGAACCTGCCCTGCCAAGGTGGGTTTAGGGGGGACCATCGGCATTGCCAGCGTTTCTGGAAAGCCAAACGCTGCTGCACAAGGAAAATGCTGATTTTTGCCAGAAACTCTCTGCCTTTGGGATGTGGTTGCTGGATCTGTGCAAAAAAAATCAACAAAAAAAAGCCCCAAACAACCCCAAACCTGATAAAATCTTTGGCGACTTTAACCCCAGGAATTCATTCCTTTTCCCTCAATTTCAAATGAAAATTTAAAACCTTTAAATTTAAAGGTTTAAAACCAACCCCGTTTTTCCCAATGCTCCATTCTCAGGTGTTTTGCAACATATTCCTATTTATAAATCGTGGGCTCTGCAGGGCAGGGAACGAACGTTTCAAGTTGGTGTTAAATATTCATGAGCTCGTGTCAATGACAGAGCACCCTGTCCCATAACATTCCTGATAAGTTGGGAAAACGAACTCCAGCTCTTTCCCAGTCCTTAGTTAGGATGCCTTCAGCTTGTCAGGGAAAAGAATCAGAGATTATTTTATCAAGCTTTTTTTCCCCATTTTTAAGAAAAAACCTGAGAATACGTTCCAAAGTACCTTCCAGTGCAGGTGTTTTGTTGCTGTGAGATTTTGCAAATAAATGCAGCAGCTCCCTGTGATGTCCCAGATGTGAAAAATTTGGCAAATATGGAGCAGAAATTATCCCTGTGGAGTTTTTTTCCTTTGTTTGTATCAGTTTGTTTCATATATCCTTAAATTATACACCTATATTTTGATTTTCTGTGCTGAGGAATGTAGCAATCCCTGCCTGGATTTGTGATTCTAAGATTTTGTAGGATCCATCACCTCCAAAGCTGGAATTATCTTTAAGGTCTCTCCCTGTGATTCTGTAATAATTTAATTTATTTCCAAAACTATTTCACTTCAAGGGATTTTCACTTTCCAAGGGGAAGAAGTTCTGCTGTGTTGCAGAAAAAGTGAAGGAAGTTTGAGAGATCTGTTCCCAAATCTTTGGCCACAGAAAATTTCACAGATGGGGAAGGAACCTTCTCTGTGGGAAGGGAGCAAATCTCTCTGACCAGAACATCAAAGCTGTGTCAGTTTAGCAAATTCTGGTCTTAAAATACAGATATTTCATTATATCAGATATATCAATGACATGATATTAAATAATTCTGTTTAAAATGAAAGTGGAGTCAGAGAGTCAGCGTCCTGATGGAAAAAAAAAAACCATCCATTCCCTGAGAGCTCAGTAATTATATTTCACTAAATAATATTTCAAATTCTGGTGCATTTCAGGACTTTCATTTCCAATCACAAAAACAACTCAGAAAATGGAATTTGGGCACTTCCTGCTGGGACAAAACCCCTGAAATTCAATGGCACAGCAATGCCTAATTCCAATTAAAGCCAGGCACACAAAACATGAATCTCATTAAATATGCATCATTCCATCATATTTTTATGACCTCTGTGGTTTTATAACTTTGTGGATAGCACAATAACAGCCTCTATGTCCAAACCCAAGGATTTTATCCCATCCCAATGTAGGAAAACCAGATCCAAACACAAATCCCAGCATTCCCAGTGGAGAATGGAGACAGGGACTGATCAAACAGAGCTTCAAGACTCACCAAGCCCAGCTCCCAGCTGGAAAACGCTCCTGGAAGGATCCATCCCACTTTCTGTGCTTTCAGGGTGGTGAAGTTCCGCCGCACGGGGGAGAGCTCGAGGTCGGAGGAGGATGGAATTTCGGGAGAGCACGAGGTGCAGATCGAGGGGGTGAGGACAGAGCTGGAGCCCGTGGAGCTGGGGGATGGAGCTGCAGTGCCCAAGGAATTTGCCAACCCCACAGATGGTGAGCAGGGCTCTTGTTTTCCTGGTTTTTTTGTGGAGAAAGGTGGCATCTCTTCATGCCAGGCTGGGTACAGGGGGTTTGGAGAAGTTAGGGATCCCCAGATAAAAATAATAACTCAGGGAAATTCTGTTCGACCTGAAAATCATGGTTTGATCAGCCCATTCCCTGGGGGATGCTCCCTGTGTTCCTTTTGGTGTCCCCAGTGCTGGATACTCCTGTTAGGGAGTTGTGGATCCAGCTGCCACCCCTGTTCCTCACTGGAATTTGCCTGAGTTCCCTCTGGAGCTGCTCAGAGCTCCTGGAGCAGCTACACCTGGCTCTCCTTCAAGGCTGAGGTGAATCTGCAGAGTTCCTGGCTCCTCTTTTCCTAGAGGACAACAGGAATGTCCATCTCAGCCTCTGCTTCCTGCCTGGAGGCATTACTGCTTTAGGAGGGATGAGAAATATTGGGTTTGTCTTAGCACAGTGGGAAAATGTGGTATTAATCTTATTTCTGAACTTCTCTGCTGTGCTTTATCCCTTGGGTTGTGTTTGATTTCCTCCTGGTCTGTGTTGTGGGGATCTCACAGCTCTGAGCCAAAGCTTTTCTGAGGAGTGTCCTTTTCAAACTGATGCAAGTGTTAGAACTGTGAGACTTTTAATTGATTTAAACAACTCAAATGTCAAAATGGGCTTTTCTTGGTCATTTCATTTTGCATTTGAGCAAAGAATTTGAGACATCTCAGCACCTTCAGCTGGAACAAACTAAAGAGGTCATGGCAGTGGGTGGGAAACAACCAGCAGCATTTTTAACTGAAGTAGGGTTTAAGATTTGTGTGTTTTGGAGAAATTCTTGATTTAAATAATGAGAGGTTGCACTGAAATATTCCCTGCAGCTCCCAGCCCTGCTGTGGGCTGGGGCAGAGCTGTTTCTCCTCTCAGAAAGCTGCACTTCAGTGGCTGGAGGAGTCACTCCCAGGAGGAAGAGGCTGAACATGGGCTGGATTTGTGGGTGCCACACTGATTCACCTCCATGGGATTAAAATATTCTAAGAATAATTAGAATTATTTTTGCTTTGCAAGAGATTTTCCTGAGTGGGAATTGTATAATAACAAAATAATTCTGTTATATATTTGAGATCTCAGCAGATTAGCCAATTAATTAGTAATTAAACCAGAAGATTCTCTCTCAAGGGCTGGATTTTTTAAGGAAGGAATCCACTGGAATGTTTTCTTTCCAGATACTTTCATGGTGGAAGATGCGGTGGAAGCCATTGGATTTGGGAAGTTCCAGTGGAAGCTCTCTGTCATTACTGGATTGGCATGGGCAAGTAATTGGGATCAGGATCAGTTCATGATCATCACTTAGAGAATCTCAGGGATTCCAAATAGTGTGGGCAGAGAGTCTCCAAGCAGATAAATGTACAATAAAGCAGGAATTTCACTGGAAATTCTAAAATAACAGCAGCACCAGCCTTGTTGTGAGGGGCAATGATGGATTTCTTTGTCTCTGAAGTTCTTATTAATCAGGGTTTGGAAAACCATTTTGATTCTCCAGTTTGGTTTCAAATGAAAGGGGTTCCAGGCTGCTCCTGCAGAACCTGAGGTTTCCTGCAGTGATTTTGCCACATGCCTCCCATCAGCTGCCATCTCAGTTGTCTGTATCAGTCAGGATTCCTGTAATCTCAGTTTCAGAGGAGCAGCAACCCAGAATTTCCACTTTTAACCTTGATACCAACAACTAAAAAGTCTTGGTTTCCATTTTTCTGCTCTTTGTGAGGCTCTGTGTTCCACCTCCTGTGGTGTATTTTAGGATCCTGATACCTGGAGCTGTATTTACTGACTTTTATCCATGTAGAAAGCTGGAATCTGCCATGGTTTAGATCCTAAATCATCTGTGGAATTTGGTTTCCAGGTGATCTATGCAAACCCAGGAGTGTTTAAGGGAATTAAAGTTTCCAGGTATTCAGCAGTTCCTGACTGAATCCGTGTGTGAAGGGGCTGAAAGCTGGAATTTGCACTATGGAAGTGACTGAACCTGTGCCACTGATCAGCCAAATCTCCTCAAAATCTTTGGATTTAGCTCTTTGAATCCTCTCTGCCAGAGCTACTAAATGTGCTGACTATCAGAAATTAGTTTAAATATTAAATGTTAAATATTTTCTTCAACCCCAAGGCGTGAACAGCACAGAAACATCACTGATTTTTGAAATGTCACTATTATTGACTCCTAATCCACCTGATTTGCAGACAATTGTTGATTTTTGCTTTCTTTTCCCCCTGCAGATGGCAGATGCCATGGAAATGATGATTTTAAGTATCCTTGCTCCTCAGCTGCACTGTGAGTGGCGCTTACCCAGCTGGCAAGTTGCATTGCTCACCTCGGTAGGAAAAATACCTGACAGCTCCTGTCTTCCCTGAGCTTTTACCATTATTCTTATCCAGACATTTTGCTTTGTATCCCCAGAATTAAATCTCCTCGTGGCCTTTGCACATTGCCTTCAGCTTGGAAGTTTATAGGAGTTTTGTTTAAAAAAGATTTGTAGTTTTTTTGAATATTGAAGTAATGAAATTCAGTGAGAACTGAGGGCATTTTGCAGGTTTCAGGCTCGAAGTTTCATGTAATTTCCAGGAAAAGCTATGAATTCTCTCAGATTCATCCTAAAATTCAAATTATTTGATTAATTTTTTGAAAGTTGGTAAATTTTTATTATCTTGCTTGTTAATCTTTCTCTCTCCACATTTAAGCTCTCTGACAGACTGAGAGCCCTGAGAGAAAACAAACAGATGATTTTTGAGGTTGGACTCAATGATATCAGAGATCTTTTCCAGCCTAAATAATTCTGGGATTATCCAGTCATCTTTGGAAGCAGAGATTTTACACCACCACCTCCAAGGATGGTGCTGTGATGTTGGAATCCTGCAATGCCTTTAGGCATAAGAAAACAAATTTGGGAACCCTTCTCTCAGTACAGGCCACTGCTGAATGCAGGCATTTTATTCCCTGAATTTCTCTCTCCTTTAGTTTTAATGCCTTTTGTTTGATTGTGTAAAATGATTAAAATGCTCAGCAGATTGAAATGGTGTCCTTGAATCCCATGAATGTCCCATCCCTGAATGCAGAGGGTTCTTCTTGCAGCTCAGCAGAAGTGTCACCTCTGAAAAGACTTCAGGGGTATTTTCTTTCACACATCAGACTTTTCTAAACTTTTAAGGTATTATTTTATCTCCATTCAAACCTGGAAGCTGCTGAGGATGGTGGTAGGAGGCTGGAGGAGAGCTCTGTCCTGCACATCTCAGCCAACAGCTCCTCAACTTTTATTCAGGAATATTTTCCTTGGAACTGGAGAGCTCTGTGTCTTCCAGGGCTGGACTCACAATGTGACAATACCAGTGTTCCCAGTCCAGGCCACACTGGGGTTGTCTGAGTTGTCACTGATGGATTTTTTAGTGCAAAGCTGACTTGAGGAGGGACCTTGTTGCTTCCTTGTTCCAACCCAGAGAGAACTGGACGATCTTTAAGGTTCTTTCCAACCCAAACCATTCTCTGACCTCCTGCACATCTCACTCTGTCTTGGGTTGAAATGTTCTGGATTCACTGGAAATTTGTGTTCTGTGTCTGCCACACTGGAATTTTCACTTGTTAAGGGAAAGATTTCATTCCTACTGTTCCACAGGTGGTGTTTGTGGGAATGATGTCCAGCTCCACGCTCTGGGGAAACATTTCAGACCAGTATGGGAGGAAAACAGTAAGTCTGGGATATATCCCAATATTTCTGCAGCATGGACATTTCAGTGCAACTCGCACAGGGTGCCCAGAGGAGCTCTGGCTGCCTCATCCCTGGAAGTGTCCAAGGCCAGGTTGGAGCACCCTGGGATGCTGGAAGGTGTCCCTGCCCATGGCAGGGGGTGGAATGAGATGAGCTTTAAGGTCCCTTCCAACCCAAAGCATTCCAGGATTCTGTGTTCCCAAATGTCCACGTGTACAAAGCAGCATTCAGCACACCCAGAATTGAGCTCCTATGAAATATAAGGCATTTGAAGCTCTGATTTACATTTTAATTTGTCTTACAGTGATTTTTAACTCTTGCTGAACACAGGGCCTAAAGATCAGCGTGTTGTGGACACTCTACTATGGGATCCTCAGTGGATTTGCTCCAATTTACAGCTGGATCCTGGTGCTGAGGGGCCTGGTGGGCTTTGGCATTGGAGGAGTGCCTCAGTCGTAAGTAAATATTCACAAATCCAGAATTCCTCATTTCTCTTTCTTTGGTATAAAATTCTCATGCCAGATTGAAGTTTTGTTTCTGTTCAGCCACCCCAAACCTTGGTCTTGTTGCAAGGCAGGTCATGCCCTAAATACCAGCACTTCGAGCCCTGACTCTGATTGTAAAACTCCAGGTAATTGTTCAATCAGAGCCTGAACTTCCCTATCTCACCCTGGGCTGGAATTCCAAACCCACACAGCTCAGACCTGGAGCACTGGAGGTGCTGGGATGGCTCAGAAGGAAAAGGAAGTGTCAGGATATTTCTCTATCATTGTGTGGTTTCTTTCACTGAAGAGAGGGATCCATAAATTTTCCACTTGCAATAAACAACCCAGCTCTAGGCTTTTAATTATAAATGTAAAGGGAAGGGCACAGCCATTCTCTCTCTCTCTGTAATCTTTTTACCAATAATTGATATTTTTGCCTTCTGGAGGTACTTTTTTGGAGCAGGCAGAGCCTGGCTTGGATTGATGGCTCACAGATTCCTTCCCAAGGCAAGGCAGGGGCTTTTCCATGGCCACTGCCAGATAAAAAAATCCAGAGCTTCAGGTGCAGCCCAGCCAGGGCCACTGGACTTGGCTCACTGAGGTTCTGTGGCTTCATGAGAGAAAAGCCAGACCCAGTTACAGATCTCCAAGTGGATCCCATCCTCCCTGAGTCTGTTCCCTGTTCTAGCTATAACAGGGATTTATTTGACAGAGGGGTAAACATGGATGAAGCAGGAAAAGTAGCTCCTTTCTGATATCCTTAAGCTGTGTGATTTTGGACGTGAGTGCCTGGATCTCCATGGACTGAGTGTCATTTCCTCCTCTGGATTGGCTCCAACAATTCCATGTCCTTCTTTTGTTGGGGTCATTCACCAGCTCCTGTTTTCTCTGCACTGCAGAGGGACCTGAGCAACACTTGAAGATGTGATTGGAGTTCTCTAAACCTCTGCTTGAATGAAATATTGTGTGAAACTTTACACTTTACATGAACTGGGCAGCTCCTCAGAGATCAATCCACTCTTTAAGTTACCAGGAATTTTGTCCCAAAACCTCAAAGGAAGCCTGAGGAGTTTGAAGGCAGGAGCAGGCTGAGTCCATGGAATGCAAACAGAGCAAAGCCAAACCTTCCCAGTTTGAAGGAGGTGACAGAGCCTGCACTGGCTGCTGCCTGAATTCCTCCTCAGGAATTCCTCCTGGAGAAGCTTTGCCGTCACTCCTTGGCACAGGCATGAAACAAAGCCTCAGTGGTTGCTCTTTGAATCCCACAATAAAAGAATGCAAATTATTTTATACCAGTGACATGAAAATATTCCCCTCTTGGAGAATTGAACCCTGGCACAGGAGATGGATGGAAATTCTCTGAGCCAGCTGTAAAGCCCTGAAGAAATTCTTTATCCAGCAAGAGTTTGCATTGAATTCTGATGGACCACACTGAAAATACCAGATAAAATGATATTTTCAATGGTGCTCTGGCCCACAGCAGGGCTATGAAAGTGTGAGCATCAAGATCTGCATTTAATTGATGACTGTGGGGTCACAAAACCACACAAAAAGTTGTGTCCTCTCTTGCAATGTTGAAGGGTTTGTTCTGGCATAGAAGGGGAGTGTGACCCAGTGTCACAGCCTGGGGATAGGGAGAGCTCTGAGTTGCTGCTCTGGGTTTGGCAGTTTTATTTAAAGGCAAAAGGGATGTTTGAACCTCTGTCTGCTGATTTCCCTCTCTGTGCTGACAATTTCCTCTCTCTTCCCTCTTTTAGGGTAACTTTATATGCTGAGTTCCTTCCAATGAAAGCCAGAGCAAAATGCATTTTATTAATAGAGGTGAGTGGATGCATTCTGATCCTCGAGGAACAAATCCTCTGGTGGTCACATCCCTTCCATCTTCCTGCCTGGAAATCCCCTCAGAGCTGCAGCCAGACCTGGCCTGTCCACCCTGGTGTGGAGCTGAGTCACTCCTGAGCTCTGCTACCAGCCCAGCTCCAAAAGCAGCAGAAAGTTTTCCTGTCACACTCCACTCTTTGTGTTGAATTTCCTTTTTCCAAATTATTTTGCACCCGGGGCTGCAGAGTGAACACAAGAGGGGCATTGGGTGTCCATGATTTTGTGGTGAAATGCATCTCAGTGATGGATTTGGACAGCTGACAGCTCCACAAATTCAGTGGAGCTAAAGTCAGCTGCACATCTTCATCCAAACACATCAAAGTCACTCAGGGCAGAATTTTGTCCTTGGAACATTTTAAGGCAGAATTCGCACCCCTGGAATTTCTCTCTCCAGCCATCCCTGGTGAGCACAGCCTGAAATGTTCCAAAGAAGAGGCCTTGGGAGCACTCCATTCCTCATTTTTTTGTTGGTTTTCCCTCTTCCAGGTGTTCTGGGCCCTTGGGACTGTGTTTGAAGTGCTCCTGGCAGTGGTGGTGATGCCCACGCTCGGCTGGCGCTGGCTCCTCATCCTCTCTGCCCTCCCACTCCTGCTCTTTGCTGCCCTGTGTTTTGTAGGTATTCCTCAAGGATTCATGTGAATTCCTGCAATTCCCACTCCTCTACCCCATTCTGTGACCCAGCTGAAGGAAATCAGGACAGTTTTGAGCTCTCTGGTGAGGTCTTCTGTGAAATAACTGAAATAATGACCAAAAAATGCAGTTGCAACAGGGTGCTGGGAAAAACATTCCAGGGAGAGTTGTGTTGATGTGACTGTAATTGCTGGAGGACAATGGAGGGCTGGAATTTGGTGAAAGTAGGCCTGGAACCCTCTCCAATTTAATGACTTTGTTTCAACTAAGCTCAGTGGAACCAACATTTTATCAAAAACTGTTGCTATTTCCCTAAATTCTCTTTCGATTTTGTCACTTTTAAAACAAAATTTCCACTTAAAAATCCTCCCAAATCAGAGATAGGATCTGCAGAGTGCAGCTCAGGTTCCAAAATAAGTTAAACCTGAGCTTCAGTGATACATTTCATATTTTATTATTTATTAGGTGATATCTTTGCCAAGCACTCAGTCTCCTCATAGATAAATGTCCTTGTCAGGTGGTTTAGCAGCCCTTTTTAATTCCTCAGTTTTTCAAGGATACCCTCAGTTATCCAGATGCTCACAAGCTTGTTCTAAGTTAAAAGGAGCTTAAACCCATAAATTTTGGAATGCCAGGAGTATCCTGTTATCTGCCCTGGATGCTTTGCCATTCCTACATGGAAGGGATAATGGAACAAAACTGCAAAAATTCCCAACAGTTTTCAAGGATAAACCCAAAAGAATGGAAGGGAAAGGGTTCTGAGTTCATGGGGAAAGTGGGGGGTTGCAGTTTTTAAAGCCTGTTGAGATGACTCTTGGAATTCTTTCTTGGAATTCTTCAAGCTTAGTTCTGTAATCCTTTGTCATGTGAGAATCTGCTGGAGTCACTGAGATTCCCCCGAGGAAAATCCCAGAGTTTATTGCTGGTTGTGACACCCTCCTGTGTGTGTGACCTGCTCTGCTCCCTTAGTGGCTGCCAGAAAGTGCCAGGTATGATGTGTTATCTGGGAACCAGGAGAAAGCTCTGGCCACTTTGAAGAGGATTGCCACAGAAAATGGAGCTCCAATGCCCTTGGGAAAACTGGTGGTTTCCAGGCAGGTACGTGCAGGTCACAGGCACCTCCAGAACAATGAAACTGAGGGGGGTTGTAAGCAAATCATCAATGTTCTCTTCAATTTTAATGTCTCAGCTAGGCAGGAAGAATGAGGTTTGATCATTTAGACCTCTCTCCCACTGAGGAAGAGTTCATTTCTTATTTGGAAGTGAAAAGCAGCTTTTAAATGGGCATTAATGTTATTTAACTTCACTGTTATTAAAGAAAACCAAACCTTGAGGTTGTTGAAGAGCTCAGATCAGAATTCTTGGATCTGAACTCATGAGACAAAATGAAATTTGACACTTTAGCTGTCCTTCATCATCCAACTTCTGCTTTTTCCCAACAGGAGGACAGAGGCAAAATGAGGGATCTTTTCACTCCCCACTTCCGCTGGACCACGTTGTTGCTCTGGTTTATTTGGTAAGAGAAAACCTAAAGGTTCAGTGACAGCAAAGCTCTAAATGGATTTTATTGAAGGGATTTGGCTCAAATACAGCAAATTCCTGCTTAGAAAAAAAACAACCAAACAAAAATCCCCCAAGCTGTATTGATTTATAATTTATTCAACCACCCAAGCATTCCCAATCAAGTTGCCCTTTAATTTTCTGAATGCTGAAATAGCTTTGAGGTGGGACTTTTGATTCATGGTGTTTCTTTTCTTTCCAACTGAAACTTCCTCTCCCATTTGCTTCCTTGCAGGTTTTCCAATGCATTTTCATATTATGGGTTAGTTTTATTAACTACAGAGCTCTTCCAAGCAGGAGATGTTTGCAGCAGTGAGTATTGCTCCATCTTTTCTTTTTAAATATGTCCTGTTAAAACTGCTGGGATATCTTTTATTAGATCACTTTCTGCTGGTGGTTTGGAAAAGGAAGGTGGCTGAGTTTTAAGATTACTTTATTTTAAATATTTCCTCATCTCTGCCCAGTGCAGAGAAGTCTTGCAGTGGTTTTGAGCCCAAAATGTCAAACAGCAAGACAACCTTCAAGGCAGACCTGTTATCTCTTCTTCTTGATTAAAAAAAATGTGATTGGATAAATACAAGTTTTCAGATTTGACATGTCTAATTAGTTCTGAGAGAGAGAAACTGCTGCTGTGGAGCTCCTGGGTTTTCAAGATGGGAAAACCTGCTGAGAAAAAAGATAATGGTGGGAAATCAACGTCCTTTGTGTTCTAGAATTGTTTTGGGGGAGAAAAAAAGGTGCTTTGACTGAGTTAAGAAGAGGCTCGAACAGTTTGATTCCCCAGGGGAGGAAGGATTGCATTTAGAACACTTGTAATTAGGGAAAACTGGCTGGAAGTGGGGAAATTATAAAAGGTGGATAGGGAATGTTGGAGCAGCCCCAAATTCCAGGGTTGAACAGCAGTGATGAGCTCTGAGAGCTCTGACTCAGGTTTGCCCCCCCCAGAGGAGGATGCAGCCCTTAAAAATCCTTGTTTTTATAAGGACATGGGGTTATTCAGTATTCTCAGGGTGTAGGAAGTGTTGGGATGCCAGTTTGTGTTGGGAGAAACTGAATTATTGGAGTTAATTCTGTCCTGAGCCCTGGACTGGAAAATAATTCAGGCTGTACAGCTGATAAGGAGGTGGAATTTTTACTGAGCTGAGACATCCTGTCACAGAAAACATGATAAATGTTCAGTGTTTCCAGGCAAAATCACCAAGCATTGCTCTTCAATGCCCCTCTGACTCTGAATTCCATCCCAGCAGCACATCAGGCATTCAGAAGAGGATTACCAATTAAATCAAAGGGGCAGAATCACTTGAATTTCTATCCCTAAACAACTTTCCAGAAGTATTTTAAAGAATGGTGGGTGCAGTGAATCCATACCAGTCCTTCCAGTCCATCCCTTCCTAAATTTCAGCAGTAAAAGTGAGAGACTCAGCAGGGAGGTAAACAGGGAAGAGTTTGCTTAAAATATATTAAATATTTGTGCTTTTTTTCCCTGCAGTATCCAGCAGAAGGCAGGAAGTAAAAGCCAAGTGCAGCCTGACCTGTGAGTACCTGACAGAGGAAGATTACACTGACCTGCTCTGGACAACCCTGTCAGAATTCCCTGGTAAGGGGCAGTGAGATGCACCAGTTTTTCCTTGGAATGGCTCAGGGTGTGGGAATGGGCTCTGACAGCAGCAGTGGAACTGGGGTGTCTGGCCTGATGCTTCCCACAGCGCTCAGAGCTCCTTGCTGTAGCTGTGGATTCTCCCTGCCCTGGGATCACTCCAGAAAAAGTCAGTCATTGCTCTGGAATGGCCCCTCTGTCTGTTCCAAGCCAGCAACACTTCAGGAGGAGGAAAACCAACTCAATCAAAGAGGCAGAAACACTGGAATTTCTATCCAGAAGTGACTTTCCAGAAGTATTTTCAAAGGCTGATGGATATGGTGAATCCGTGGAGAACTTGCTCCCTAAATCTGTGTCCATCAGTCCTGATCCTGTGATTTTCAGGCAATTCCAGCAAATTTCAGTGGACAGTCAGGCACAGGACAAGCAAAATAGTGTGAAAGAGCCATTGATCCTCCAGATGGAGGGGATCTCCCAGTGTTAATCTGATTGAAACAACACCAGAGACAGGGATCAGGATATTTTCACTCTTCTGGATCATCATTTCAGGGCTAAAAGCTCAAGGAGAAGCCATTTAATGAATGATAATTTGCAAATATGAATGAGAAATATGCACAGTCATTCCTAAGAGGAGCATGCTGCCAAACAGTCATTTTGGGAAGGATTCCCAGAAAAAAAGAGTGGGTACCTTNAGTTTCCTATCAAAAAGCAGGGGAGAAATAATTTGGTGAAACATCTAAATAACAGAACAGAAAGAAAATACCACATTCTAAAGAGCCTTTAAATCCAGCAGGGAACAATGGCCAGAAGTTGAACAGGAGTTCTTCCAGTGAGCCATGAGCACTGGACATTCTAAACATTCTCAAACTGGAATGTTTTAGACATTCACATCCCAGTAATCCCTGGCTGGGAGTGTGGATTTGTGGATCTGGGAGCAAGGACTCAGCAGCTGGGACACACAATTCCTGTTTTCACACAACACCAGTAGCAATCCATCTCACAGCCCTGCCTGAGGCTAGCAAAGGATTGGAAAGAGAGGCCAAAATTCTCAATCTAAACCACCCAGGCTGTGTTAAATCTGCTGCAGCCCCTCTTTGCTGGATTCCCAAGGGTGTCCTGGCTTCTTCCCATAGGTGTGTTGGTGACCCTGTGGATCATCGACCGCATTGGCCGCAAGAAAACCATGGCCCTGTCCTTCCTTGTCTTCTCCCTCTGCAGCCTCCTGCTCTTTCTCTGTGTTGGAAGGTGAGTCCAGGGAACAAAAGAGTAAAAGATTTATCCATGTCCTCTGTTGGTTGTGGTGGGAGAACTGGGAGTGGTGGTTTGAAAAGCTGTGGGATGGTCGTGCTCTGCTGGAGAAGGGTTAGGTTTTCACACCAGAGTTTGGGAGGGAAGTAAAAGTGAATTCCAAGTGAACCCAGCAGATTGTATTTAACATTCCCAAACTCTGTTCTCCTCTTTCTTCTCACAGAAATGTTCTTACTGTGCTGCTCTTCATTGCAAGAGCTTTTATTTCAGGAGGATTTCAGGCTGCCTATGTTTACACTCCTGAGGTAAGGGGGTTCTTGTGGAGATGGGAATATTCAAGGGGAGTGAGAACAGGGTGGGAAAGTCATTTTGATGACCTGTTCTCAATGGACCTCACCCCAGACTGGAGCTGTAGATCCCATTGTCATTGTCTGACAGAATGTGCTGTGGCACCACTTATTATCCTATTGATTTAGGAGTGGAAGGAGGAAAACTTCCCCCTGGGATTGATGGGATGATGTTTTTTCCACAGGTTTATCCCACAGCCACACGTGCTTTGGGCCTGGGAACATGCAGTGGAATGGCCAGAGTGGGAGCCCTCATAACCCCATTCATTGCACAGGTAAATCTCTTCTCCTCTGAGACAGGAGCCACAGGAAGCTTGGATTGATGGTCTTGGAGGTCTTTTCCAGCTTTAGCAATTCTGTAATTCTATGAAGGTGATGTAGAACCTGCTTTTCTTTCACTCTTCCAGGTTGCTCCAAGCTCCATCCTTGGATATTTCCAGGGATGGGGCAGCCACAGCTTCTCTGGGCAACCTGTGCCAGGACCTCCCACTCTCACAGGGAAGAATTACTTCTTAAAATCCAATCTAATCCTTCCCTCTGAGAGTTTAAAACCGCTGTCCCTTGTCCTGGCACAATCCATAAAATAATCTATAAAATCTGCCTCCTTTCCAAGAAGCTTCAAGTTTAAACTTTATTCCCAATACCACAATTAAAATTTCTATTGCTCCATCAGTGTGTGTGTGTTCCATGTTTCCATGCTGAGGTGCTGTTTTGCATTCTCTGCCTTTTTTTTCCTCCAGGTGATGTTGGAATCCTCAGTCTATCTGACTCTGCTGGTTTACAGTGGCTGCTGCCTGCTGGCTGCCCTGGCCTCCTGCTTCCTGCCCATCGAGACCAAGGGCCGTGGCCTCCAGGAGTCCAGCCACAAGGAATGGGGCCAGGAGATGGTGGGCAGAGGATCTCATTCCCCAGGGGAATCACAGGAATGATGGGACATGGAAACCTGCTGGAAGAATGAAGGATAGGAGCAAGATGTCTCACAAAACCTCCAAGCCTGAAGCATGGAAAGCTGACCACCATCACTGCCAACGTCACGTGTCAAACTGCAGGAGTTTGGGTTGAACCTCAGCAAATTGTGTTTCTGCTGCTCTTTGCTCACACTCATAAAAACTTTCTGGATGGAGAGGCCTTTGATCCAGATATCCTTGGGAAGTTTAGCAGGAGGGGTTTCTCTTCAGTCTATCGTGCTTGCATGGTCAGCTCTTCAGCTTAAAATGTCCCGTGCCAAGCAAATGCCAAGTGACTGCAGCCCAGCATAAGCTGTCATTAAAACTGAGCTCTTGATGCCTAAAACCAAGAGGTTCATGTTTAGTGTGGCCCTGGCCTGGCACAGGGTGGATTCCATCCCCTACACTATGGATTAAATGCCTGCCTTGCACTTTTAGCCATCAAAACCACTCCCAAAATGTGGTTCTGGCAAACCAACCCAGGCTTTCCAGTTGGGTTCTGTTCCTGGAGAGTGGATTGCTTGGAAACTGATTCCTGACTGTTTCTCCCATCCCAGGTGGGTAGTTGGAGCAGAGAGGGTGCTGTTTCCTGCAGAGCTGGGACCTTGTAGCAGAAATGTAAACCACAGAGTCGTTAAGGTTGGAAAAAACCTCCAAGCTCATCAAGTCCAATGTGTAAATCCTCATGTTTTGGAGCAGAATTGGACTTCTCTGGCATTGCCAGGGACCTTGAGCTCTCTGTCTGTTGCTTGGAGTGGGGATGTTCTTACTGCTGGGGTTCTCTCTGTGGATCCAGGTGTGTCCCTGCTCCATTACCTGGGCACATCTTCACTGTGGGGTGACCCCAACTGGAGTTGGGAGTGCTGCTGTTGGGACGGAGCCACTCCCTGAGAGCTGGGCAGGACCTTTCCTGCTGATTGTACATTGACTGCTGACAAAGGAATGTAGCTGGAATAAATGAACAAAACCATGGGAAGAGCCCATCTGCAGTGACCTTGGAGGAGGAACATCCCTCCTTCAGGTGTGGCTCCTCAAGGGGTGATCCTGCTCTTGTCAGGGAATGTAGCAGAGCTCAGGTGAGGACAAGCTCATCTGGTTTGTCACAAACCTGTCCCTGGGCACAAGTCAGGTGGCAGAGTCTGTGGGAATGTATGGGGATCTGAGATGTGCCTCATCCAGGTCTCAATGGATTTTCAGGATTCCAGACCTTGGGACACACAACCAAATGTGGGTGAGATGGACTTGGTGAGGCTGTGGAAACAGTGGGGGTTTGTGAGTAGGTAAACCTGAACACAGGTAAATGTGCAAAACATTTTTTACAGTTGAACATTTTAAATATCCTGGGAAGCAGGTCCCATTCCTGGGGTCAGGAATAGGTCCCCAAGTCCATGTTTAATGCAGTACAAGTGAGCACTGTGGGGCATGGCTGCCACTGAGGATCACAGCTCTGAGTCACTGCAATGCTCCACCACGTACCAGGCTGCTCGTTTGGAGACTGAGGGGAAAACAGGAGTGGATAATTCCCTAAAGAAAGCCAGGAAGCTCAGGCTGATGGAAAAGGCCAAAGAGGTTGTTGAAATTGTGTGAGGGGGGATGCTCTGCTGAGAACAGAGTTTGCCCAGGCACTGAGTGTCTATCCAGTCCCACTGGAGGATGGTGACTCAGTGAAGGGTTCCAGGAATGGTTGGTGGAAACAGGCAAACTTGGCTTTTCCCAGCGAGATGGAAATGAATTCAGCTCCCAAGGGATCCCTGGGATGTCTGGGCTCAGCTGTGGGTGATGGCACAAAACCCTCTGTCCTTTCCAGCTGGGTTGGGTCCCTTTGTGTCCCCTGTCCCTGTGTCCTCATGCTCCACCAAGATCAAGCTCCAGCTGATCCCAGTAAACAAACAGGGCTCTCTGACAGCAACCACACCTCATTTGTTCACCTCCTGCCAGGCTGGAGTTGGCTCATTCTCCCTGTGTGCCTGGGGCAGCCTGGAGCAGAGCCAGAGGGATTTGTTCCATGGAATACCAGAATTCCAAAGTGATTTGGGGTTGGGGGCACCTTAAAGCTCATCCAGTTGCACCCCCTGCTGTGGGCAGGGACACTTTCCACTAGACCAGGTTGTTCCAAGCCCCATCCAAACCTGACTTTGAACACTTCCAGGGGTGGGGAACCTCTCTGCTTTCACTTGGACTGGCCTCTGATGTGCTGGATATGGGACACAGCAGTGAGGGAGCAGATCCTGGATGGCTTTAATCAGATATTACCCCACATGTGTGGCCAGTGAGCTGGAAAATCTAGTGGAGCTGGGATCTAGTGGAGCTGGGATCTAGTGGAGCTGGGTTTGCCTTTGCACAGTCAGGCTGTTCACCCCTCAGTGACAGCTCTGACATTCCATCCTCACCCTCCTGCTGCTGGAGGCCCTCAAGGCCATTCCAGTCTCCCAGGTGCTTCCATGCTTCCTTCCTTGGGCTTGCCCTGAGCTGTGTTTGCATCCCAAAACTCTGGAATGGAGCCTGGGTAGAGGTGACAGAGAATTCAAAGTGCAGGACAGGCCTGGCCTGAAGGAACCCCCCCACCATGGCCCAGTTTGTTACTCAATGCCTTGAGTTAAAATTCTGCTTTCCCAGGGTTAATGTTCACATCTCACTTCATTTTTTTTTAGGTGAATATTCAGCAGTTTTAAAGAATTGCATTCAACAGCCTTTAGAGAGTTTTAGGTGAAGTTTATCTGTTCAGGCACAGCTGGATCCTACAGATAAGCTACTTCCCAGGTAAAGATTTGTAGGAAATGCAACATTTTCCATGCTGTTGAATAGATCAGTTTTAACCTGTGACATTTACAGTGTTAACCAAAAAATGGAAGGCGTTTTTGCTTTTCACTTTGTATGAATTCTGCACTAAAAAATCTATTTAATGATAGAAATACCAAAATTGGTGTTGCTGGGTCTTTGATTTTGTTAAAGCTTGATCCAAAGCTCACTGAAATCTGGGAAAATCTCCCATGGATATCCATGGGCTTTGGATCAGCTGGATGAAAGGGAAAGGTAGGAGCCCACCACAGCTGATCCCACCTGGCTGAATCAGCAGGAGCCCATTGGGCACTGGAGAAAGGGAGCTGGAATTCAGGATTTGCAGGAATTTGCATGTAATTAATAAGAGAAGGCCATTTTAGCTTGTTCACTGAGAACACTGGGGTTGACCCACACCAGTTATAAATCACCACCAATAGATTTTGTCAGTAGGGCAGCACCATTTAGGTACAAAATAAACTTCCAAAGAATCCTTTTCCACACTGAGTATTTTTCACTGGCGAAGGAATTGCTGCAACTGCTTCATTTCAAACTGCAAAGTGAGATCCTTTGGAATTCAAACAGAATTGTGGGATTCAGTTTTATTTATTCAGATATCAAGTGTCCAAGATATCAACATGCCAAGCTGGCGTGGGAATGTAATTTCCCAAGTGTGCTTGGATGAAATGATTTGTTATTCCCAAATACTTGCTGAAAGAGCAGCGAATGTTTCCATGTCTGAATGTACAGTTTCTAAGCTGGATTTACATTTTAATGTTGAAAATCTTGGTGTATCTCAAGCTCGTTGTAAAATACTCCTCTGGTTCCTGTTTCCCAACGTGGCATTGGAAAGTTGAAGTCCACATTAGATATTTTACGTTAAACAAATAAATAGTTTTTTCAGGAAATAAGTTTTTGGCTCTTCTGGGGGGTGTTTAGGAGGGGTCATAACTTTGCAATTTTTTTTTTTTCGTTTTGGTGTCCAGAGGTTTGAGCTACAGGACTCAGCACTCTGCAGGTCTGACTCATTTTCTGTTTGTTTTGTGTATTTAGATGTAAAGGAAGGTCACAGGATTCCTGTTCCCATTGTAAGTAACCTGACTACAGCAAAATATTGTGGATGCTCCATCCCTGGAAGTGTTCCAGGCAAGGTTGGACAGGACTTGGAGCAGCTTGGGATAATGGAAATTGTCCCACCTCATGGCAGGGGGTGGGACTGGATGAGCTTCAAGGTCCCTTCCCACACAAACCATTGTGGGATTCTATGATTTTTTAAATTCTCTTAAATCTTTAATTGTTTTTCATATTTAATTCAGTTTGGACACTAAACCCCAGCCAGTTTGGCCTCTTCCCTGGGTGTGTTGGCATCAGGTGGCTTCACATCTGTCTGGACTTTGGGGCAGGGAGGATTCCTTCTACTAATTTACATTTTAATATAAACCCTTCATTTCCCTATCATTTTTCTAAACCATAATTAAGTGCCCAACCCCATTTTCCTCTGCCTTGTCACTGATATTCTTATTTTGGTGCCCAATAATTTACAGGCAGGAGGTGGTTCAAGGATGAGTCAAAATGACTAACGAGCTACAAATCCTTCTCATGCTAATGCAGGGTGTTCTCATCCCAGAGTGCATCCATCCTCCTGCTCCCAGCCTGGGATGCAGAGCCTCCTTCCTGGGAATGGAAATAGTTGGGAACTAGAAGAGTTTGTGTGGCTGAAGCAATGCTGAGGGGAATCTTCTTTCTTCTGTGGTTACTTTTTGGCATCCTCAGGCATTTCTAAAGCTCATTCTTAGCATCATGGAATATCCTGAGCTGGAAGGGACCCACAGGGATCATCCAGTCCAACTCCTGGCCCTGCACAGACTCCCAGGCAATCCCACCCTGTGCCTGAGTCTGTTGCAAACGCTCCTTGAGCTCTGGCAGGAATTTTCCCAAATGCCAGAGCTGCTATTTGCTGACTTCCCTGGCAATTGATGTGCTTCCAGTTTTGTTCTGGGTCACAGGTTTATCCTTGTGGAGAACTGGGAGTTCCTAAAATGTGCTGACACTGGACATGGGAGGTGGTGTTTGGTGTATGTCAGAGGACATGCAGGAATTGTCCAGACCCCAGTCCCTGACTCCCTGACCTCTCCCTGGCCTCAGGAGTGAACTTCAATCCCTCCATGGGGAATGTGCCCAGGGAAGCTGTGGCTGCCCCATCCCTGCAAGTGTCCAAGGCCAGGTTGGATGGGGCTTGGAGAAACCTGGGCTAGTGGAAGGTGTCCCTGCCCTGACAGGGTGGTGGGGCTGGATGATCTTCAAGGTCCCTTCCCATCCAAATCCACAATTCTGTGATTTCTGTGAATTCTTAATGCCCTGGGGACTGTCAGCAACCACAGACCTGCACACCATGATATTCCAGGTTCCCTGATCTGCTTGGAATCTGGAGTGATGATTCCTACTCCTCCAGGATGAAATGTTTAGGAAAAATGTGTGTGGAGACATGGAATGATCATCTCCTGGGACATTTCCATGGAATCAGCATTTAAGGCCCTTCCCATGCCATCACTAAGAGGAAGAAGCATCACGCACAAGAGATGTGAACATACCCTTTATTGGTCACACAGATTAAACTGAGGCCTTTAAAAAACAAACAGAATTAACCTGCAAATAAAATTACAGCTCTGCCCATTCCTGTTTGCCAAGAGGCCATGTGAGATCACAAGGCAGTGGCTCCTGCAGGCTCTGAGATCACAAGAATCAGCTGCTTGTTGCCAGGTGTGCAATAATTCCCTACCCCCCTGTTGTCCAGCAGAATTTTCCCAAAATCACCAAACTGGGGCTGGATTTACAGTAGAGAACGTGCTTCTGAATGTCTCATATTTGGAATAAGTGAAACCAAGGGGATCCAGTTCCCCTGAATGGCTTTTCCTGAGGTGGAATCACACACCATTGAGTTCAGGGTTAATCAGCAGGGAATTTTCTCCAGCCTTTGTTTTCCTTTTCCTGATTCTACCCAGTGACTACAACATTTCCAGGGAAGCTGGAACTTCTTTGAACAGACTGGGCATGGCAGTGGCTCCCAATTTCCAGCTGTGTTTGCTAAGCCCAGCATGGAGGTGCACCATTCCCCCATTCCAGGCTGCTGAGCTATTCCTGGCACATGGATTCAGCAGCAGAGCTGCATCATGGATGAGTAAGGAGCACTTGGCTTATCCACACAGGAGGGTGAGCCAGGCACTGTGCTGGCCTCAGAGCAGCCTTTGGATCTGAGGCTTCCTCACCATCCAGTGCCCTGTCTGGGATGGTTTGTAAAGCAGGAAAGACTCATGGCATGGGAAAATCAGCCACACTGTGTCTTCAGAACAGTGTGTTTGGTCCCCAACAGCACCCCTGAACACCCTAAAAAGTCCTGCTCCTCCTCTGAGAGGCACAACCTTTCCCAAGCCAGGCTTTCTCTCTCTGAGCTGTGTCCCACAGCTGGGAGAAATGGGAAGCTGAGGGGCCCGTGGGAGTTTTAGGGACAAGAAGAGCTATTTTCTTACGCTCTCTGCTATATATAGAGCCTGGCAAGCCCATAGGGCTGGAACAAGTTGCTTTTGTTGCTAAAACATCGTCTGGAAAGGCCATTTTAGGCAAATGCTGCTGTCTGGTGCCAGCTACACTAAGCAGGTGCTGTGGTCCAAGCTTTGTCCTGGCAGGAATATGAGGAAAACTGGTGTAACCCAGGCACGTGCTCCCAGAGCTGCTGTGACTTCCCTGGGAGCCTCAGAGCTTCTTCCTACTAAGGAGCTTTTGCCTCCTGGGGGGGGGGGAGTCTGTAAATCTAATTACACACTGGGTGTTGGAGCAGCCAGCACAGACCTCAGGTGTCCCCAGCTCCATTTCACATCCTGTCCCCTGGTGCAGATGAACTGCAGGACTTGTCCAGGGTTCAGCTGAACCCAGCCTGATCCCAGACAGCACTTGGTGCACTTTGCCACGGATAATTAGTTGATATTTGAAAGCCCTTTCTCCAGGCAGGTTGTGGAGGGAGCAGAGCCATCTGGAAGATGGCAGAGAAATGGAAATGAAACGCTGAGAGCCAGAGCTGGAGCAGGGTCGAGCAGCCTGTGTGTGTATCCCTGTGTTGTTCCCATCCTTCTGCTGTGATTCCTAAGCTACTGCTGTCACACATTCCAGGGGAGCTGGTGCTCACAAGCGTGGCCCTGGGGGGGTGGCCAGCTGCTTCTTCTCCTGCAGGATGCTCCCAAAAAGCCGCGCTGCTGCCATGGCACAGCCCCAGTGGATGGTGATCCCAAACCCGCCGTGGCCATAGTTGTGAATCACCTGGGGGAGAAGCACAGAATCCCAGCATGGGCTTGGGGGAATCTCTCAATGGGGCAGGGATATCTCCTATTAGCCCAGGTTGCTCCAA